>OY720429.1:62595191-62775006 GCA_963082735.1 Pocota personata | reverse complement strand
CTGGTACAACTAATGGCTAATACTTTTAAAACATAGCTAGAAAACAAATAAAACTTTTCTTTCTATCTGCATATAGCGATTTTGACAATACAGTGGTTAAATATAAAAGGAAAGGCTGTCCTCCACTGATTGTCTCATCTGTGTACATGTCATTTAATGCGGCAGAGGGACCACCCCCTGAACTTACTGCATCACTCGTCAGAAAAATAGAGCAGGAAAAGTGAGATATACTGATAGGATGCGACGCGAACTTCCATCACTTCCAATGGGTCAGTAAAGACATCAACAAACGAGGTGAGTTGTTTTTAGAATTTTTAATCGAACATAACCTGTTAGCAGGTAACAAAGGTAATGAACCAACGTTTGTAGTTAGAAATAGACAAGAGGTTATTGATGTTACAGTCATTAATAACTGCAAAAGTGTAGAAATAGAGGAATGGAAGGTTTTGAAAGAAGAAACCTTCTCCGACCATAGCATGATAGAATTCACCCTAAAAATCAGGAACGAATTGCCTAAACTATATAGAGAGAGGTTAATAGAATGAAAGAGAATCTGCAGGACCACGCTTTTAATGGACCTACAGAAATTGACGAGGCAACGTCAATATTATTAAATATATTGGGTAAAGCCTATCAAAACGCCTGTCCGTTGCGGACAAAGAAACAAAAGAACACACCTCCATGGTGGTCTAAAGAACTGTCTAACATTAGGAAAGAAACTAGGAAACTTTTCAATATGGCTAAAAAAACAAGGTTAGACGAAGACGAATTTATAAATCCAGTCAAATTAAATTCAAAACAGAGGCACAGCGCTCTACGCGCAATTCTTGGCAAGCTTTCTGGAGCGAAATAGAAATTACCGCTGAATCAGCAAGACTCAGAAGGGTTCTCTCCAAAGAGCCGGTAGCGTTAGGCTTCATATAAGGCACATTTGGCAATTGAACTGACTCCAATGAAAGGACATTAGAAACACTACTGGGTGCTCATTTTCCAGGATGTATAGTAGATAGAGATGACACCCCTGGCAGCAGCAGTAGTAGACACGAAATAGTGCCGTCTGAATTGGTTACGGAAGAAAAAATTGAGTGGGCAATATGCTCCGTCTTACCGTACAAATCCCCAGGCACGGACGGAATTTTCCCGAAGATGCTACAAACAGCCAAAAAAGACATAACGCCGTTTCTAAAGAGACTGTTCCTTGGTAGCATTGAATGTTGTCATATACCAAAGAAGTGGCGGGAAGTTAAGGTTGTTTTCATCCCCACAAAGCAAGTAAAGCTAGTCATACCTGCGCTGGTGACTTTAGACCAATAAGCTTGACATCCTTTATTCTGAAAACCTTTGAACAGGCTAAACCCCAGTATCATATCTGAACCCCAGTATCATATCTCCGGCACAGCATGCTTATACGAAAGGTAAAAGTGTTGAAACTGCATTTCATAGCATTGTCATTACGATTGAAAAATCATTGAATGATAAAGAGTACACCCTGGCTGCATTCTTAGACATTGAAGGGGCCTTTAATAATGTCACGGCAGATTCAGTCGAATGTGAACCTGAATACTGAGGACACTCTAATCAGATGGATAGTTTCCATGCTAAGAAATAGGTACATAAACTCAGAACTAGGTGATGTGAGACTAAGAATATCAGCTGGTAGAGGCACTCCGCAAGGAAGTGTTCTCTCTCCTCTACTCTGGGTTATTGTGCAATGAAGTACTAATGTTCAGTGGGGTTAAGACCGTAGCATACACAGACGATGTGGCGTTACTGGTCATGGGTAAATTCCTTCCAACCGCAAGCGACCAAATGGAAGGCGCCCTTAAGTTAGTCAGCAACTGGACTAAAAGAAGTGGACTCGCAATAAATACACTAAAAACGGAGCTGACACTATTTACTAACAAGAGGAAAATACCGGAATTCAAAATTCCATCCATTGAAGGCACTCCTCTTAAAATTTCTGATAGAGCTAAATATCTAGGGTTAATACTAGACCAGAAACTAAACTGGGGACTAAACAGAAGGGATAGAGCAAAGAAAGCTATGATAGCTCTCTATACTTGTAGCAGAATATTTGGAAACACTTGGGGGCCCAAACCAAAAGTCATTTTCTGGCTCTACACAGCAGTTGTGAGACCTATATTGACATACGGCAGCCTAGTATGGTGGACAGCCGCAAGTAGGGCACAAACCTCAAGATACTAACCAGAGTACAAAGAATGGCGTGCATTGGTGTCACAGGAGTTATGAGAACCACACCAGCTGCAGGATTAGAGACCATACTCAATCTATTACCTTTAGATCTATTTGCGCAGGAATCTGCAGCTAGAAGTGCTCTAAGATTAAGCCAATCTGAAGGTTGAAGGGCAAACCTGACGGGGCATGTGCAGATTTTACGCAAATACATGGGCGGAGATGTTAGCACAGACTACATGGTGCCCTATTTAGACTTTAATAAGCCGTTTTCTGGTTCATTTCCGAGTCGAGAGGAATGGGAAACTAATATCCCGCTAAATGACAACTCCATCTCCATCTACACTGATGGATCCAAGATGGACGTGGGAGTAGGTGCAGGGATTTTTTCTGGAAAACTCAATTTGAACAAGTCAATTCGGCTTCCAGACTATAGCAGTGTTTTTCAAGCCGAGGTCTTTGCGGTGGCAACTGCTGCCCGGGACGTTGCAATGAAAGCTATACAACCAGATGATATCACATTTTTCATTGACAGCCAGGTAGCGATAAGAGCGATTTCCGCCACACAAATAAAATCGAAGCTTGTGCGTTGCTGTCGCGAAGAGCTACGGGTTCTTGGTACGCAACACAATGTAAAGCTCTGCTGGGTACCCGAAGATTACGCCGTTTCAGGAAATGGGAAAGCTGACGAGCTGGCAATGGAGGATTCAGCTCTAAATCCTGAACGAGTTGACTCGGCAATTAACACACCACCCTGCAACCTGTACCTAGAAGTTAGAAATAAAATTATTGCAATAGCAAATAGTAGATGGAGATCACTTGAATCTTGTATAATTACAAGAAAACTCTTCAATAGATATATCTTATCTGGTTTAGTGGGAATGATAACTGGACACAACTTGTTACGTTATCACATAAAGAAATTGGGGATTAGTGAAGAAGATATATGTAGAGGCTGTAGCAATGAGGACGTACACGAAGATACACCTCGCTTCCTGTGCCATTGTCCAGGATTCTACCACCTTAGATTAAAAATACCAGGGAAATATTTCTTCCAAGACTTAGAAGAACTACCAAATGTATTGGTAAATAAGATTACCAAATTTATAAATGCATCGGGTTGGTTTAAGGACCAATAGGGTTCACGAGTGGAGAAGCTTCACTCCTTGGGCATCACAATGGATCTATACTGATCTAAGTGTGACGTAGTTTGTTTCATACTCTACGTCAACCCATCAAACCTAACCTAACCTAATACTTTTAAAAATTTTTAAAAATAAAGCTTTGAAAAAGTATAAAAGATCACATAACACGATGGATTATGTATATTTTTGTGCTTTAAGGAAACAGCTCAACGTACTTAATAGGTTTTTGCATGCAAAATACATCACAAATATTGAAAGTAAGCTTATAACTGATAGCAAATATTTTTGAACTTTCATAAAATCGAAACGAAATTCTTATGGTATTCCGGAGATTATGGAGTATGAGGGTACTGAGTCAAACCTTAGTCAATCTTCGTGTGAACTGTTTGCTAAATTTTTTGAATCCGTTTACTCCAAAAGTAATCCAGTGATCTCTCTTCCCAGTATCAGTGACTCAAAAGTTGACATTGTTTCTTGGATTTAGATAGCGTCCATTTATCTCAATGGTATTCCTGCAATTGTTTTAACTAACTGTAGTGATAGTATTTGTCACCCATTGTTGCATATTTTCTTCACCATGTCAAAAATAAATTAGAATTTCTTATAAAGCAACATATCCAATATCACTTATTTCACATCGTTTGTACTAAATTCATTCGAAAGGGGTTATCAGGCAGATACAGTTTATACGGATTTTAGCAAGGCATTCGATTCTGTTAACCACACTGTCTTAAAACACAAGCTAAAATGTTTTGGTTTTCATTCATCTTTATTAAAGTGGACCTCCTCTTTTTTTTACTTAATAGGGTGCAGTTGGTACGAGTAAAGCTTGATTCTGCTTATTCAAAACCAATTATCTGTAGCGGTGCAAGGAAAATTGCCTTCTCTTAAATGTAAAAAAAAAATGTAACGTTTTGCTCTTTTAGCAGGCACTCAAACTCGATAATTCAACGTTATACAATCGATTCTCTTGAACTTACCAGGGAAAATACGGTTAAGGATCTCTGTATTGTATTCGATCAGGCAATGATGTTCTCGGATCATGTGGACTACATAATTTCCAAAGCTAATTCTATGGTTGTGTTTATTAAAAGAAATGCTGTCGAATTTTCTAATCATCATTCTCTGCTAGCAATTAGCGATAAGTGCGCTATAATTAGACGCAACCCGTGGAGTTCAGAAACAGGATTAGTTCTCCAATCCGTTTAGAGGCTATCTCTCTGAAATCGTTAAAGAAGGGTTTACCTAGCGTGCGTTGTCTAGTCCTTGCTAGGGCAGGACAACTGCAAAGAAAGTGGAAAAGAGTTTCCCTCTCGTTACTGTCTTTGCAGCTGCGACAGAAAGTGTTGTGAGGAAAAACTTGGCCGCGTGATCCCCCATAGGCCAGTGGCCTGTAATAATGGCTACAATTCTGGCAATATCAGGCCTTGATCTGCCTAGTAGCTCATTTGATTTAGGTTTGTTGAAAATCGGCCATGTCTTTCTTGATATGGTACAACTGGTAAGGTTGTTCCACCCGAGATTGGCGAGCTGGAGGAAGTGGCGGTGTAAATTGCCCTTAACGACTCCTATCGGAATATTGACTCTTTCCGCTAGTGAGCCGTTAAGGGCTGACCCTCGCCTGGCTAGCTCGTCTGTTCGCTCATTTCCCTCATAATTGCTGTGTCCTAGGACCCAGATGAGGGTAATTTCAAAAAGGATACTTTGTTCATTTATTTCAAATCGGCATTGCTCTACCAGTTTTGAGGATATGGTAACCGAATCAATGGCTTTGACTGTGGCTTGGCTTTCTGAAAAGATACCTATATTTTAATATTGGAATTTAAGTAGACAATGAGCTCTTCGCATAAAAAAACTGGCTTCGAAAGAAGCCGTTCTATGCAAAGTAATCTATATAAAATATTGATAACTCGGAGCGTTGTTATATATAATAAATTTACCAATTACAATAATGTACTACCTATTTGTACTCTAAAGCTATCCTACGATTCTTTTCTACGAATTCTGCTAAAATTCTTTCATAAAAATTTGAGTTATTTTTAGTTTTTAAAAGAAGATGCTTTTCGATAGATAAAAGTGCCAGGTCTGAGAGTCTTTCTTCTTTTGGGAATTTCTTAAGTAAGTGTGGACTCTTTTTAAAGTCGAAAACGATCTTCCGACAGAGGCCACAGTCAAAGGCAGGGTTAAAAAGATTTCACACAATGTTAGAGTTTGAGAAAAAGTATCTCTAAGCATTTCCGTATTAAAATGCTTATAAAGTTGAAAAACATCAAGCTTTTTGAGTGAAGGGGTAGTGTATAAATCTTTGAGTTCATTTTTGTAAGTAGTAAGATTAAAAATGCCAGGAAATAGGGTAATTAAAGAAGATATTTTGTCCTCCGGCATTGAATTAGAAAAATATTCATATTTTGATTTGTTTAATAAATCTAAGAAAACATATGAACTAAATGAACTATACCTATTCAAAATCTGACTTGTAACATTATCTATAATTTCTACAAAAATTCGGCTATAATTTGTTTTTGAATCAATATTAAGTAGTCGGCGTTTGCGTGGAGGTTCTGAGCAGTCACTTACGGTCTCATAGATTGAGTCAAATGAGTTTAAAAATTCAGAATGAATCCATGACTCAAAACCCTCGATCTCTTGCTTCTCAAGCTCTATGTCAGTTTGTTTATTTTGAACTAAACTGAAAAGAATATCTGTTTTTGCAAATATGACCGAAGTAACATGCAATAAAAAACAGAATTCTTTGTCCTACAGTTTGTACAACAAACTTTCGGACATAACCAGAGTATCGTTATCCCATTTTTTTTTTTTTTTGTATAATTTGCACGTGTTAAAGGGGATATGAATACCCTTATACTAATTTTTAGAACACGTGCGTTTTGTGGAGAGGGGAAGAGACAGAGGGAAAGACAGAGAGGTGTAGTTTGAAACTCAGGTGGTATTAAGTTTCTGTATACTCCAAGGGTGGCTGTCCAGATAACTGGGGAGTATTTTGTTTGTTTTCGCTATTATTGTTGTTGCTTATGATTCACAGTATTTTTTTCCGTCCTCCTCATGTCATCATGTTACCACTACACCACGGCCACTCCCATTCTCCTGGTTCACATAAAATCTGTTCAAAAGTTTTTATAATATCTTCTCTGCATTTGAATAAGACGTCCACTATATGCGAATGATATTGCCAACGAGTGTCTGATACCCCGGGCATTCGTTGATCAGCAATTATCTTTAGCAGATTGGTTCTTTTAGTTGATTTTTTAAAAAACCTAACTCAGGAATGCTTTCTAAGGATTTAGATAACACTAGATTCAGAACATGGGCATAACAGGAAATAAAAGTAGCCATTGGGCATATATTCCGGATTCTTATTTGGACTCCACCATGGCCACCGGACATTACGTCCGCACCATCGTAGGACTGACCTATTAACTTTTCTTTACAGTTAAAACTATCTAAGACATTTATAATTTTATCGCACAAAATAACTGCGTTTCGACCGACACTCACGTCAAAGAAACCTAGAAATCTTTCTTGTATTCTATTTTCTACTAAATAACGCACTACAATACTAAGCTGTTCTCTCTGGCTCACATCTGGTGTTTCATCGACTATCACAGATACAAATTTTATTGAACTGATTTGATCCTTAATTTCAGATTTGAAGACTGCAGCGATACTATGTACTCGTATCAAGTCATTTTGAATGTCATTGGAGAGGCCGAAAAAAATGGAGTTTTGGGAACTAGAACTTTGTTCTAAATGCGAATCCATTAAATAGTCGTACTTAGCCAAGTACGAGTATTAAAGAGTTTCAATATAATTACCGCGATTATCTGATCCAGCTTTTCGTCGTGACCACGGAATGCCAGCTCTTGCTAGAAGAACTACAGTGTCTATGAAACGCTTCATTAAATCGCGATTGCGATCAACTTTTCTATTATAAGCCTCGTAAGAATTCCCTAAAGAAATCTCTGTTTGAGATTGAATAACAAAAAAAACCAAAACGAAGAAAAAAAAAAAAAAAACGAAAGCGAGGGCGAGGGCGTGAAGACCAATGTTGAATTTATTTAATTTGAATAAATTATTTTCCCTTATCTTACGCTTCGATGAGATGTGGTGTCTGCTTCGGTGGAAATCCAAATGGACGAGAATACAAAGCTCAAGCAAGCAGTAAGTCAAAAAAACTCAAACTCTCGCTCACTGTAATTGCTGTTCTATTCCAGAGAGAAGATTAAGTGTGGTTTGATACGAGTACCGTACAATTGGCATGGTATATAAAATAAAACCGATCAAGTCTCTTAACTAATTACACTCAACTAGATAAACAGCAAGCACAGTGAGTCAGAGTTAGATTACAACAATTTGAATTAAGTTGAATAAAATTTTTTTTTGTTATTAATTATTGCTGGAGTTTCAAACATTCCGGCCCCGCTGAAACACGTTTCAGGAAGTGGGAAGCACAGCCAGTTTGCTGATGGGTCGAACAAATAAGCCGCGACTGGTTCTTAAGGTCGCAACTCTTACTCGGGTATCTGGGCCGGGAAGAACACTTTCGACTCTGCCAAGGAACCACTTTGTAGGGGGGAGGTTGGATTCCTTTACAACAACTAGATCGCCGGGTTTCACATTGTCCGATATCCGCTGCCACTTCGGACGTTCTTGTAGCATAGTGAGATATTCGTCTTTCCATCGCTTCCAAAAACCTTGTACCATGCTCTGCAAGTGATTCCAGTGGGACAACCTGTTTGGCGACGTCTCCAATAAATTTGGCTCTGGAACTGCTGAGTATGGTTCACCTATAAGGAAATGCGAAGGAGTTAGTGGATTCAAATCGTCATCAGATATGCTACAAAGAGGACGAGAATTAAGAATAACCTCGATTTGAGCTAATACTGTATAAAGTTCTACGAACGTTAGTATAGAAGATCCAAGAACGCGTCGTAAGTGTAATTTCACAGATTTCACCCCCGCCTCCCACAACCCGCCAAAGTGTGGTGCAGATGGAGGGATAAAATGCCAAGCGACGCCATCCATAGCTAAAGCTGCTGCAATGCTGTCATTGTACGTCTCCGACAGAACTAACTTCTGCATCTCGTTGAGTGTATATATTCGAACACTTTCCCCGACGAGCAACAAATCTTCGAAACGCAGCCAGAAAAGCGTCTGTTGTTAAGTCACTTACCAGCTCCAAATGAACCGCCTTTGTACACATGCACACGAACAGAGCAAAATATGCCTTTGACATTTTCGGTTTGCGGCCCCGGGAAAGCTTTATTGTAATGGGACCAGCGTAGTCACATCCAGTGTTGGAAAATGGGCGGCTGGGTTGAATGCGCGGTGGTGGTAGATCTCCCCATGAGCTGATTGCTCGTAGTCCTGCGTTGCATAAAACAAGACTTGAATGTATGCACGATCTTCCGTATCAGATTACGACTACCCATTATCCAATACTGTTGTCGAGCTAGTGCGAATGTTTCGGATACTCCTGTATGTAGGTTATTTACGTGGATATGGGTGGCTATAAGAAAAGAGAGGTGATTATTTGGAAGCATTAATAGTGTATGAAACGTTGGCGTGTTTTATACGGCCACCGACTCGCAAAATTCCGTCCTTGTCGACAAATGCTGAGTATCTCAAGAGTTTGGATTTAGATGCGAGTCTTCGATGATTTTTTAAATGACGAATTTCCTCTCCGAACGATTTTTCCTGGGCGTGCTTGATGATTACATTCCTTGCATGTTGAATTTCATAGAACCTAAGACCTTGTGTAATTCTATCACGATGGCTGGGCCGGCAATTTGAAACGAAACGAATACAATACGCGACTATCCGTTGCAATCGTGTCCAAGATGATAGTTTATCAATGAGTATTTGAAAAGCATTGGATTGTGCGGACGATACGAACGCGAATTTGGCGGCCTGTCTTTCTTCAAACGCTGCAGTTTCTGATTGTTGGGTAGACAACTTCGATTTTGGCCAAAATTCTTGTTCCAAGGACAACCAGGGGGGCCCAGTCCACCAAAGGGGATGGTCGACTAGCTTCGAGGGAAGTATTCCACGCGATGCACAATCAGCAGGGTTTGAAGCCGACACCACATGATGCCATGAATGTCACGGAATCTTTTCAATGATGGCAGCCGTACGGTTCGCTATGAAGGTAGTCCATCGGCGAGGTGGAGACGACAGCCAATGAAGGACGACTTCGGAGTCACACCACGCATACAACTTTTCAAGGCTGATTGAAAAAGACGATTTAATTGTCGTTATCAGTCGGCACAAAAGCAGGGCTCCACAAAGCTCGAGACGCGGAATCGATAATGGTTTTAGTGGCGCTACCTTGGTTTTGGCTGCAATGATCGTAGTCCTAAATTCACCTGTACAACGAGCATAACACAGCTTACAACGAGCATAAACAACGGCGGCATATTCCAAGGAAGATGCATCGGAAAACCATGTAGCTCGATCCCTTCTAAGGACGCGAATACATTCCTGGGAACCTGAATCCGTTCGAAGAAATGAAGCTCTTGCCGATAGCTACTCCACCTGCTAGCGAATTGAGGGGGTAAAGGGTCATCCCAGTCGAGTTGAAATTCTGAAGACCAGAGCTCTTGAAACAGCAGTTTAAATAAAATAATCGAAGAAGCTAATAAACCCAAAGGATCAAAGATACGCGAGATTTCGGATAACAACGAACGCCTACTTGGTGAGAGCAATGGAATAGATTCCATAATTTTGAATGAGAAATGGTCACTTGGAGGGTTCCAATACATTCCAAGTACCTTGATCAACGATTTTGACCTCTCAGTGTCAAACCAGGAAAATTCACACTCCTCCTTTGGAAGGAGCGTAAGTAAGGCCCTACAATTAGAGTTCCATTTGCGAAGTTGAAGTTTAGCTTCCGACATTAAAGCAACCAATTCTGACTGGAGACTGATTAAGGTTTCTTCAGATTCGGCTCCGGTCATCACATCGTCTACGTATACGTCGTTTAGTAGAATATGGGCTGCATTTGGATACTGATTTTGGTAATCATTAGCCAGTTGTTGTAGTACTCTATCGGACAAAAATGGAGCGGAAGCGGTGCCATATGTGACGGTACATAATCTAAAATGTTCAATTTTATCGGATGGATGTTCGCGCCAAACTATTCTTTGGAAATCGGTATGTTGTTTGTCCACCCAAATTTGGCGAAACATTTTTACGACATCGGCCGTAAGAACGTAC
Source organism: Pocota personata (assembly GCA_963082735.1). Classification (NCBI taxonomy): domain Eukaryota; kingdom Metazoa; phylum Arthropoda; class Insecta; order Diptera; family Syrphidae; genus Pocota; species Pocota personata. The sequence goes on along the minus strand of OY720429.1, from coordinate 62,764,435 downwards.
CGATGTTGACGGAACCGTAAGCAAACGCCGACTAAGTCCAGCTGGATTGGAGGACCGATTAGTAGACTACTATAGAGAGAATTCCCAAATGAATCCTTAGCAAAACCATCGAACACGACGCGGAGTTTGGTAGTTATACTTTCGGGTTTCAATACAGCGTGGTGAGGAAGGTAGAAATGTTGTCCGGCGGCGGTTTCTAACTCATTTTCAGGTGTATGTACCATATGACCCAGATCTAGATACTCCCTCATAAATTTGGAATAAAGATTATGCAGTTCTGGATCGATGCGGAAACGGCGTTCCATTGAACATAAACGAAATACGGCGGATTTAAACGAGTTTCCAAAAATCGGAGTAGGGGATTTGAACGGCAACTGGACGACATACCTTCCGACAGGAGCGCGCGAAAATGTTTTACGAAAATGACATTCAGCTTCGTCATCAACGACAGATTGATTGGTCGGTGGTGACACTTCCTCAATTTTCCAAAATCATTGTAATAAGACATCAACATCTAGAGTGGAATGCAATGCCGATATTGGCGAATGAATCGACCCCCTACTATCCAGTAGCTCCCCGGTAACAACCCAGCCAAAGGAAGTATTTTGTGCAATCGGAGTACCCTGCGATCCCTTTATTTGACCAGCTTCTAAAAAGCTCCAAAGTTTATCAGCACCCAGTAATATGTCTACAGCACTGGGGATATTGAAATAAGGGTCGGCTAAATCTAAATTCCGTATATGAGACCAACAAGATACTTCAAATGATTGAGATGGCAGGTTCGATGTTAATTTATTAAGGACAAATGCATCAACGAATAAATGATGTCCATTAAGACGTGAACATAAGCTTAATGAAACAAAACCCTTTGTGTAACCTGCATCTGAGGACGATAAGCCAATGATGGGGATGCGAGCATGCTTTCGACCGAGTCCGAGTTTTTGAACAAACAAATTGATAATTTGAGGCACAAACGAAGACGATGATGGAACTGATGATGATGTCACTTTGGAAACCAACGAAGAAGGATTTGTAAATGTAGATGAACTAGACGGCAAGGAGTTGGTTGATTCCTGAGGATGGACAAGGGAATGGTGACGCGACTTACAAACGCGGCAACGGAAACTAGATCGACACTTATTAGAGGAGTGCCCAATCCGAAGGCAGTTAAAGCACAATGAATTTGTTCTAACAAAATTACGGCGTGACTCGACATCTAAAGCTACGAATTTGGCGCACTGAGCTACGAGGACATTTCGACTTTGTCTGTTGTGGTTCGGCGAAATGGGCACGTATTTGTCCTTGTGGTTTATTACGCGACGAGCTTAGACGAGTCACCGGTTGACACGATTCTAAGGCAACACACCGTGATTTCAAAAAATCTAATAGTTCATTAATAGTACTAACTTCATGAGAACCGACCTTCTCTGCCCAAGCTTGTTTGGTGTCTTTATCGAGCTTATTCACCAGAAGGTATATCAACCACGGGTCGCGACCGGTTGCATCAAGTGCATTAAGACCACGAATAATTTCATCTGCACCGTCAGTAATTTTTCGCAATATTTGGACGTTGCTTCCGCTTATTGAGGGTAGTGACAAAAACGTTTGGATGAACGATTGAACGATAAGATCCACTCGATCGTATCGTTCTTCCAATCTTTCCCAAGCATCGATATAGTTGGCGTCTGAAATGGGAATATGTTTCACTAAATTAGCCGCGTCATCACGAAGCAGGGCTCTCAAATGGTGGAATTTTTGGCTAACTGTCAGGTGGGGGTTGTTATCTTCCGAGCCAGTGAAGAGATCCCTGAAACACGGCCAATCCTTATAGTCACCAGAGAAATACGGTAAATAAATTTTGGGTAAATTAACGGAAACAGGCTGAGTTGAAGAATTAAGCTTCTCGAGGAAGCCTGCTGATCAGCAAGTTTCTCAGCAACCACCCCATTTGAAGTACGAATATTACACGCGGCTTTCCTTTCACGAATTGCTTTTTTTATGAACGACTGAGCCAAGAAGTATTTAGCTTCGTACTCCTCAAACTCGGGGTCAGGATCAACGAAATCCGGGGAATCAGAAATATTCAGAAGGTCATTGTGGAGCGAAATAAAATCTGACCACGCGTCTTTAAGCTTTTCTAACCGCACTTCAAGCAATTCGACAGTCACGATGGGGTCAATCTTTTCAGCGAAAGCCACCGCACGAGTTACACATCCCTTCGCATGACCACGTTTTACTTTCAATGCGTTCATATTAATTTGGAATCGATTAGCACAGATTGAATGCAAAAAAGAGAAAAAAATGTCTAATAGTCTACCACACGGCGATTGCTTGATTAGATAAGATTCTTATAAATTCGGCTGCGAAGGACCACTATGTTTGAGATTGAATAACAAAAAAACCAAAACGAAGAAAAAAAAAAAAAAAACAAAAGCGAGGGCGAGGGCGTGAAGACCAATGTTGAATTTATTTAATTTGAACAAATTATTTTCCCTTATCTTACGCTTCGATGAGATGTGGTGTCTGCTACGGTGGAAATCCAAATGGACGAGAATACAAAGCTCAAGCAAGCAGTAAGTCAAAAAAAACTCAAACTCTCGCTCACTGTAATTGCTGTTCTATTCCAGAGAGAAGATTAAGTGTGGTTTGATACGAGTACCGTACAATTGGCATGGTATATAAAATAAAACCGATCAAGTCTCTTAACTAATTACACTCAACTAGATAAACAGCAAGTACAGTGAGTCAGAGTTAGATTACAACAATTTGAATTAAGTTGAATAAAAATTTTTTTGTTATTAATTATTGCTGGAGTTTCAAACAGTCTCTATGCGATATTCGCCAAATTCATGCAAATGCAAGCAGCTGCGTATATGCTTTTCCGTTATATATGAATATGTTTTTTGGAAGAATTAATCAAATTGTTTATATCAAAGAAACCTGTGTGACTCCAAACATTAGAAGAATTAGAAAAAAGAAGACAAGGAAAACAAAACATTCTATTTAATTTGCAAAAGACTCATGAAAATGTTTCTGATACCCATCCTTTCGCGTATAATCAATTTTCATTGATGGTGTCGAGCGACCTAGTTCTATAACTTTTTTTTTTTACAAATAATAAAGCTTACTGAACTCGTGGGTTCCTTTTAGAAGCAAATCAGTTAAACAACACTCAAAATTAACTAGAGACATCTTGTCTAAGAATAATAAGAATGTTCAATGGGACACCTCTTGAGTAGATTTATAATTACTTACTTGGTATATAGCTGATAACTATTCACTTAGCTCACTCACTATTTTATAATAATTTAATAATTCAAAACACTAAGTTAACTACCAATATGTAATTGCTAAATTTTTAAAATTTTCTAATAATTAGCGGTCACAAAAATCACAAAAATTTGTATCCAAATTTCAATAAATCATGCACAATTACACAACCGATTTGCAACTGAAATTATACCCAACAAGTAAGAAAAACCTCAAACGCCGTTCGAACCACTAAATCACCCAATAACCCGATTTTCGTCGGCTTATTTTGTTGCCTACAATAAAAAAAAAAAAGCTCCATCAAACTAAAAATTTTCTCCTCCACCAATGTTCATCCACAAAAGCCGAGAAATCCCGAGTTATTTTCCTCATAAGCGAATGTATGTTAGACAAAGAAATCGCAAATAAACTTCTACTATATGTCTCGCCTATGTGTGCTAGTTTGTGTATGAGTAAAAATTAATAAACAACCGAAGTGGTCGCAGCATTTCATCTTCGAGCGTGTATAAAGTTATGATTTATGAATGAAAATGGTTTGATGAACAAATAATTGGATGTGATTGTTGACAAGTGGCAAAATAAAAATTTTTGGTATTTGAAAAGGGAAGCCAGAAGGAATCAGCTTGTATGGACGCCACGCCACTGCTAGCTAGATCTCTACTAGAATACTGTGACATAATTTGGTGTCCATTCTACAAAGTTCATATTGATAGAGTGGAAAGGATACAAAAAAAAAATTCTCAAAATTAATTTTTTTTTAAAATGCACTGGAATTTTTCACCTGGATATGACGCCAGGTGTCAACTTATCGGTATAGCAAAACTATCTAAAAGAAAAAAAATTATTGATGTAATGTTTATTAGAGACCTGTTATGCTATCATATAAAAAGTCCAAGTTTACTTGCTTTAATTCCTCTGTATGCTCCAGAGAGGCCGTTAAGGCAAAGAGAGCTTCTTTTTCGCACGCGGCATAGGATAAACTACAGGTTGAATAACCTGTATCTCGGGCTATTTCTAATTTCTCAGTTGGCATTGAAATAGATTTAAGCTTATCTAGAACCAAGTTTAAAAAACAAATTGTTGTCATTATAGTAATGTAAGTATATAATTATACTTATTTATAAACCTACTGTTCAATAGAATCTGTAAAGGTTAGACGCTTGTAGATAAATAAATAAGAAAATAACTAAATAAATAAATTAAATTGACCATAATTCGAAATACATATGTATGAACATACTTGCTATAATTTCTGTAGACAAACATAGTGTTTTTTTTATTAATTTAAATGGCACAGGGGTCCCGGATGAAGCTAGACCTAGTGTTTAAAAACTTGAATTTTGGGTATCTGTTAAAGACTTTCCTGGTCGGTTCCTACTATTAAAGCTAGATAAGATCCTACTAAACCTAGATAAGAAGCTCCTACTAAACCTAGATAAAGCGATGGGTCTTGATAACATACACCCTTAATTCATTAAAATAATACTGCCCCACATACTCCCCACTCTTACACACATGTATAACACAATTATTTTAGCTAGCTTATTCCCAGTGGCGTGGAAGGTTGCCAAAGTTACACCTATTGTAAAAAAACCTGCTACTCGCTCATCCTCATCTGAATTTAGGCCAATATCAATACTACCATACCTATCTAAGATTTTGGAAAAACTTTTGCATGAACAAATATCGACTTTTATTAAAAATAAAAATCTTCTGAGTGGTCTTCAGTCAGGTGTTAGAGCAAAACATAGTTGTGTTTCAGCTGTCCTTAAAGTCACGGATGATATTAGATGCGCCATGGACTGTGACTTGGTGTCATTCCTAGGACTCCTTGATTTCTCGAAGGCCTTTGACACGGTAAACCATAGGGTACTTGTTTCCAAACTAAAGAGTCAGTTTTGTTTTTCTCAAATGGTAGCTGACTTGATGCTCTCCTACCTTAGTGGAAGGAGGCAAGTTGTTGTTGTAGGGAGAAGTAAATCAGGCCTCATCGAGTTGCCGTCGGGAGTACCCCAAGGCTCTATTTTGGGCCCGCTTTTATTCTCAATTTTTATAAATGACCTTCCGCTAGCAGTTAAGCATACATCATTACACATGTACGCGGATGACGTGCAAATTTATCTTAGCTGTAAACTTGGAATGATAGAAGATGGAGCTTATAGATTAAACAGAGACCTTAAAAATATTCTGCAATGATCCGATACTAATTATCTTCAAATAAACCCTAGAAAATCTAAGTGCATAGTTATTTATAAAAACAAACTTGAAGTCAGTTATTTTCCACCCCTATTTTTGGGGAACACAAAACTCGAATATGTCGACAAAGCTAAGAATTTATGTATCTGGTTTGATTCGGCTCTGAACTGGAACTACCACATCCAATTAATAATTGGCAAAATTTATGGCTGCCTGCGATGTGTATCGCTATCGAAACAGTTCACACCACTACACATTAAAATAAATTTAGCAAAAAGTATAATTATGCCAATTATATCTTACGGATGTGGAATTTGTTGTGGCTTGAGCTACGAAACGAAAAGAAGACTTTCTGTTGCTTTTAATAACGTTATCAGATACGTTTATAACCTTAAGCGGTTTGATCACGTATCGAACTTCTCAAAAAATATTTTAGGATGTGACCTACGCACATATAGAAAATACTTTGCACTTAAAGAGAGCCGTACTATCTATATGAAAAAATAGGGTTGCCAGTGTACAATCGCTCGCACGGCAATTTTTCGTTCATGGTATAACCCTTGCTCCTAGACATAAGAAAACTAAGTGGCACAAAACGTTTTGAAACTGTTTTGTTCAGATATTTGGTTGAAAATTCATAAAAAAAAAATTAATTAATTATATAATTATTTAAAATTATTATTATTTAATAATTTGAATGAATTGATTTTTGAATTGGCTATTAGTTATTGAATTGTATACCTAAATTTAACTTTTGCGTTTAAAGACTGTAAGTCTATTGTGAAAGATGTTTGAAATAAATAAATAAATAAATAAATAAATAAATAAATAAATAAATAAATAAATAAATAAAAAAAAAGCGTTACAATTAGGATGCGAAATAGAAGACGTTATTTTAAACTTAGAAAATATAATTTAATATAATATACTGTATAATTATCTTGCGCTGTGCGCTATATTAGACAAATCCATAGCTGGCTATTCCTCTATCCATTAACAATAGTCTAAGTCTAAATTTGTGAACGGTAAACTTAACTCAGCTGACCTCACCGCATTATATATAGCGAACAAATTCTTATAATTCAAGTTCACTGGCCTGAGAATTTTGAAACGGTGAAGTAAAATATGTATAGCTACCGCACATGAAATCAGCACCCCATTCGCATAAAAGCATATTACCATTCAACCATAAACGTTAATTTCCTGCAAATATGTAGGTATTCGTATCTTAAACCTTAAATCTGTTTCCAAGGACGCTGGTTCTTTTATCCACATTCACAGCAGCCGCATGAAATCGAGGGATATAATAAAAACTTTTGCACCCTCCAACATATAATCAACCAGATTGTGCGACCTTATTAGTCCCACGCAGCCGAAAGATGTGACTTCTTTCTTTGCTTCCGCTCCATTAAGCTAACACAAGATACCCAAGATTTTGTTTGTGAAGAGGCAACTCTTGAACTCCAAATCTTTAGCAAAAAAGAGTGGTGGTATATAAAAACCCTCAAGTAACTCGTTTTATACATACATACATATATTTTTTTTCAATTTATATCATGCACCTTCTTGTAGCAGAAAGCGACATCATCATCGACTTTGGAGTCTCGTATTTCGTACGTTGAAGTATAAAAAGGAAATGAAACGTCGTTAATCTTTTTTGTCGGCTTTTTTCCATTACTGCACTGCCAAAGCGTCAACTAACCGTGCGTCGTCATCATTAAGACCGGATCCCCCATACGGCTGGCACAAAGGAAGCATGAAATTTCTTCTTTATAAATCCATTGAATTAAACGAGACTTGTGTATGAATCCAATTTTTCAATCACATCTCTTCGCGAACAAACCCCACTACCATCGAAACCAGTATACGTATCACGTCGCTTATAGTCTCACGGGACCATTGAAGTGTGTCCTGGATAGGGAATTGAAGCTCAGGAAATATATATTCTGCCTTCGTTTCGCGAACTGTATCTATTGTATAAAGATACATAATGGCATCTACATATTTGTACATAGTTTGAGAAAGGATGCTAAGCCACCGCTCAGGCACTACCAACCTCCGGAAGGTGGCCGCTCTCAGCTATCAATGTATTCCTTCTAGTGGAGTGAATCCTATCAGAAACTTCATACTTTCCACTAGCCCACATGTGTAAATGTACAAAAAAAAAAAAAAATATCTGAAAGAGTCTCCAGCTTAATTCACTTGACACTCCTTACCGTTACTGTAGCCATGCAGAATCCTTGAGCGGCATGGGTCATGTTCATAAAAATCTTATCAACTGGATAACTATGAGCCCTGTTGGGTGTGGATTGAAGTGGCACACAGAAGCTATAGTGATGAGGCGGAGTTGGTGGATTTTGTAATTCTAAACTCGCGCCCGCTGTTCAGTGAATGAATGAATGCCGTCATTAGGAATTCAGAGCGCCATGTGTGCTGTAACACAGATGTTGCAAAAAATTGTAAAAAAAAAAAAAAAAAATTGTGAGTGGTAAGGGGTTGTTGGTTGATCCCGTAATACAATCTGGCAAATGTTTCCCGGATCGGAGTAAAATGCCCAGAAAAAAGTGGTGTGCTTACAAAGTACGTGTGTCAGATAAGCTGGTGTTGTCCTCGAAAGTATACACATATCACTTGTCTGTTGCGAATGAATGCCAAGCAACGGAAACGTGTAAGGTTGTTCTTTTTTTTTTTTTTATTCAACCAGTATGCGGGGACATCCAGGGAACTGACATCACATTTTAAATCCCTGCTGAGATATGAGAGTAAAGTAATGTTGAATTAAATGAGCGCGTACATTTACCCACCCTAAACGCATTAAATTAATTATTTTGATTTTTCTCAGCGAGCATCAAGGATTCATGTTGGATGAAGTATTCTCTTAATACAATGTGGGCGTTATTACTTAGGTTGACAATGATTACTTTATTAGACTTTTGCCTTATGAATAATGAGTACAAATTGTTCAGGCAGAGGAGCATTAAGAGAACAGTATGCATGCACTAGCTGAGCTAGACCCTAGACGCCGTCGTATTAATGTATTGAGTTAATTTGAAATTAGAGGCTATGATAGCTACCTGACTATCAGAGCAGATGTAAATGGATTTTTCCTTCCTTATCCACTGGTATAAGACTACTAAGACAAGTGGAATGGACACTTTTACTTTTACTTTAAACATTTTGGCAAGGGTGAGCTAATCCATTAAAGACACGTCTGCATATTGGGTGGAGTTGCCAATTGCCGGCCCTTAACGCGATTTTCCTACAAAACTTGTCATTTAGGCTTAAATTGTTAACTTTCTGATATCCTTTTTTTTTAAATTGTTGATTTGATATTTCTTAAGAGACAAAATAAAACAATAATATTTCAATGTAAAACAATATTTTTCTTCGTTTTTATGAAAAAACTCATATTTTCCTGTATTCGGCCCCTTGGATCCCAATTTCGGCCACCTTGGGTCCTATACTCAGCCCCTGAATAAAAAAAATTATGCTAAACAATTCAACTTAGGTATTTACTTCCATTCCTTACCGTATAACAAAAACAAGTGTTAAACAACAAACAAAAGATAAATAATCTTTAAATAAAATTAATATAAGATGAACAAAAAAAAACTTCAATCCAAAACACAAAAATAGTATTAAATAAATTAGGTAGGTAGGCATAAGTCGATTAGATTAGATTAACGCATGAGGTACAAATGAAATCCTCTTTTTCAGCGTCTTCAAAAGTAGAAAAAGGGGTACATTTTAGATGAAACCATGAGTCGCATTTATCACAGCCAATGTTTTTCATCTTCATAACAGGCTGGGCATATTGGAATAGTTTTCTTTGGACGGGATGTTTTTTCTTTTCTCTTTTTTTCTGCCGATCCAGTTTTCTTTTTGCCACTTCTTCCGCTTTTTGAAGATTTAGGTCCTCCTTGTTTTTCTAAAAGGTTTTCCAAGCCGCCGATGATATCGACATAGGGGTATTTTGTCGAAATCTTGAACCCTTTTTTGGGGTTTGGGTATGGGCTTCGAATAAACTAAATGTTTTTCGAATGGTGACTTAGCTTTCGAAGTTGAGGCCTTACAAATAGTTTCTGATTTTACTGAAAAAAAAAAAAAAAAAAAAATAATATCTACTCACTCCTACAGAAGTTTACCAACTTTACCTGCTTCTGTTTCTTCAATAATCTGGAAACACATTTCTTGAAATACAAGGTCAAACGAAACATTTTTTTCTCTGTCGGCTTCAATTAAAGGGCTTAAACTTTGTTGCCCTAAAATTTAAAAAGTATGTAGGCAACTAGGCAATAGATACCTTTTAATGAAAGATATAAGCTACCTGTGAGACTGAGCCGACCTGAAGAGATATTGTCAACATTTCTGGATACCTGCTCCCCAATATCATTTTCTGGAAGAGAAACGTTTTGATTTGTGACGATATCGCGAGTCTGTGAATATGAAGTAACGTCAACCTCAACGTTGAGTATGCTTTCATCCCTAGAGTCTTCAATTAAAGGACTTAGACTCAGTTGCCCTAAAATTATATAAGTAATTAAGTAAATAGGTAATAGATACCTTTAAATGGAAAATATTGGGTACCTGTAACACTAAGCCGAATTGGGGAGATATTGTGAACACTTCTGGACATCTGCTCCCCAATTTCATTTTCTGGTAGTGTAGAGTCTTGATTTGTGATAATATCATGAGTATGTGTATATGGAGGAACTCTTACCAATTCTCCGGCAAGATTGACTTCGTATGTGCCTTCAATATCATTATGAACATCTCTTGAACCCACAGTGTCCACAGAATTGTTGTTAGTATCTCTGTTGAGATTGGCTCTGTTGAGCTTGGCCGATTATATTAAGCACAATTTTATAGCTAACATTGTTTAATTCGAGAGCATCTTTAACGAATGTTATTACCCGTTTTGCTTCCAAAAAGCTTTTATTTGAAATATTTTCAGAAACTCTGCTTTCATCGTCACTCTGGCTAACCGTCTCTAAAATGTTTTGAACGCATTTTGAGTAGTCAACAGCATCAGGATTGAAGGGGTAGGGCCCACATTTCTTAAATGCGTTTTGGACTATGGTAGTTCGATCTTTGCACTGGAGGACTCGACTCAAAATGTCGCAAAAATGTTCCTTTTTAATAGAGGTTCCGGGATTGTTCCTACTAAATTCGCACACAATGTTTCGGTAGTCTGATTTTAAACCCTTAAACGCACCCACATCGGCTGGTTGCATTATATGTGTGATATTGGGAGGGACAGCGTACAAAAAGATCTGATTGGGACTGCAAAATTCACTGAGTTCCATGGACATATGTGATTTATGCCCATCAACCAGAAATTGAAGTGAACGTTTTACTTCGTTCTCTAGCAACCAAACGTGGAGTCCCTTCTTTACATATTGCAGAAATGTTTCGCTCCGCATCCACCCACTTTCCGTTTTCCCGAAAACCTAATTAGTTTTGCTGGCTTCGATGGCTTTTAACTATGTTGGTGATCTTTTATAAGGAAAAACGATCATGAGGGGAAGCGTTTTTCCACATGCTGAAAAAGTTAAAAGAACAGTGAGCGTCTCTTTTTCATTCGATGATTTAACTACGTAAACGTTTTTATATCCCTTTGGGGCAAGTACGTTTCCGGTTTTCGGAGCCAGACTAAAATCAGTTTCGTCGCTGTTTAAAACTCTTGCAGGATCTTCAAGTATATCTTCAGCGTTTTCCGTTTTCAAATATTCTTTAAGCTCTTGAAACCACTTTCTAATACCTTCCTCAGTTATTACAGCCCGAGATTTTAAAATTGATTAAGGGCTACGAAAACTTAATGAAGGATGGCGCTTTAAAAACGAGTAATACCACTTTTTCCCAGGTTTGTTATCCTTAAACGGAGTTTTTCGACAATCATCGTTAAGAATTTTTTGCACTGTGGTAAGAAGATCTTCCTGTCTTTGAGGAAAACTGCACTTGGCCAGAGTGATAAGCCACTTCATAATCTTGCTCTCTTCTTCAAACGAAAGGACAGTGCATTGACCTATTTTGCCGGGCTTATCTAATGCCCTGCCGTGAACACGGTCCTGAACAGTGCTCCTGGGAATGGAAAACTTCTTTACGGCTTCCTTTATGGGCATTTTATATTCGCGAATTTCAAACAGAGCTTGTGTTGTGTGCAGGACTTTTCTTTAGTTGCCGATTTCATTATATATTATGTACCTAAATAATTTTAAAATATTTAAATACCCACTTTTATATATCTATATAATATACATAATAAATAAATATAGTATAATTTGTTTGTTAATTTTTAGTTCATATTTTAAAAGAGGCCGACATAAGGAGACAAAGTTTCCAGTATTCGGCCGTCTTGTTTTTATAATAGAAACAGGGGGCCGAATACTGGAACCTTACTATATACTACGATTTTGTTTGCTCAGAGAGCTATATGATAACCCAGTCATTTATTTTGTGCTCTTCAGTGGTTTCCTATCTCCGGCCGGGGTGGCCGAAAAAAGGCAACAGGGTTTTTTGTGTGTCCTATTACCGGCCCCCTTGAAAGAATCGCAAACAAAAACTTTTGTTTTACTTTTTAAAGTAGATTTAGGTAAAATATAACTTAATAAGCAAATAAAAACTCATAAAAAACACTTACCCAACGATATTTCAAACCAAACACTTATTCTGGAACAATGTCTCACTTACATTTTTGGTAGCAAAACTTAACACAACAGTGTCCCGACGAAATCGCACAACTAATGACCTAAAAAGAGTTATAGTATACTTGTATAATGGAACGGATCCTTTTAAAATTCGAACCAGAGAAGTATGACAACAATTTCACTAATTACGATGGTTTTCATGACAGGTGGCCGAATACTGGAGACGGCCGGAATAAGGAAACTTTACCCCATACAGTGCCGTTCGAAAAATGTTGGTCAAACATTTTTTTTTTTTTTTTTGCACTAGGTAGCACAATATCGTTCAAATAGTACATAAAAGTCGATGTTATTATGAATAAGAGGTGCATTTAGCTCGTGATAGCAGTCCGAAATGAACCGAAGTAATTTAGTGAAAAAAAAAATGGGAAAAATCAGTTCGGAGTGCAAAGCTAATATTTTGTGTCTGTCACGTCTCAATTTGACAACACGTGAAATTTATAGAAGATAAAATGTTGCTCAACAAACTGTGGCATGGAGTTTAAAAAAATATCGTGAGACCGGGACTACTAGCAGAAAGGCTCAGGGAAGCCAAATAAGACGACCCAAGTGGAGATCGTTTTTTGATGCTGTACAGCCATCGGCATTGGTTCAAGACTTCGGTGGATCTTAAAAACGATCTGTGTCGAGCTACAGGAAAAATAATTTCGTCAATCTCAGTGAGGAAAAGGCTTGTAAAAGCTGAACTTAGAGCACTCAAGCCAGTACTGAAGCCGGATTTTCCAAAAAGAGTCAGAGAAAAACGATTGCTCTGGGCTCAACAGCATCTTAATTGGACTCAAGACATGTGGAATAATGTTATCTTTTCCGACGAATCAAAGTTTAAGCTGCATGTTGTAGATGGGAGGATTCTTGCGCGAAGAAAACCAAAGGAAAGACTGAGCTCTGAATGCATCTTACGGATGCCCTCCAAAACTGAAGGTGTGATGATCTGTGGATGCTTCTCTGGAGATAAAAAGGTAGAATGGTCTTCCTAGAATCGAAAGTCACTGCAGAAGTTTACCTACGGGTTCTGGAAAATGTATTAGAGCCCTCTACGCTGGAGCTTTTTAATGATACTTGCAGATTCATTTTTCAGCAGGACAATGCTCCTTGCAATACAGCCAAAATTGTAAGTATGAACTTGTTTTTTTTTTCAAGTATGAAAGACTAATATCAAGCTTTTAAATAAGCTGGAATTTTTATGACTAAAAGTAATATTTGCATTTTTTTTTTTATTTTTTAGGTTAAAAAGTACTTCGAAGAAAATAATGTCGATGTATTAAGTTGGTCTCCCTACAGTCCAGATCTCAATCCAATTGAGAATATCTGGTCAATAATGAAACTTAAGGTTGCGAAGAAGCGTCCAGAGTCAATAGAAAATCTAAAAAATTTACTTATCCGGACCTGGAATTTACTTATCCATACCTGCTTCGACATGGAAAAACCTATCTGTGTCAATGTCTCGCCGATGTGCAGCTGTAATAAGAGCAAGAGGAGGTCCAACAAAGTACTAATTAGATAGAGAATATTTCTGAGAAGCAATAAAAAGCAAAAACACTGCACCAATAAAGCATTTTTCTTTAATCCCTAAAAAATGAGGCAGTTACCTAAAAAACCCATTTTTCGGTCTAACAACTTTTTGCTCTAAATGTATCAATACGAAACGATTGAAACCGCATAAGAAAACAAATCCTCATTAAAAAATATGTAGTTACGAGTATTGCAACAAATTTGACAAAATTCGAAAAAAAAAAGTTTGATCAAAATTTTTCGAATGGCACTGTATGTAGAAAATAATCAGGACCAATATTTGAGTATCTGATTGAAGTTCAATCCTCGATCTTTAACCCTCTGAGAATACTCAGGACGACAACCGTTTATTACGATAGGAAGGCAGGACATGTCTAAGTTGGTACGGCTGATAACGATATGGTTTTTACCAGAATTAAGTCTATGTGGGCCCGTCCCAGACAACTAATTTTAGATCTTCATTTATTCGCGCGGTAGCATCTTCGATCAATCCGAGAGGGTAGCTGTTGTATAATTAGACATCGTCGGCATACATCTAAACCTTACAATTTCTTAGGATTGAATTTATATTGTTGTTGAAAAGAGAGAAAAGTAATGGTCCCATAATAGATCCCTGTGGGACACTGGCCTTCGATTCAAGAAAATCCGATATATTACCGTTAGCAAACACAGCATGAGTGCGATTCGAATGGTAACTGGAATTGATTCAGGTATGAATATATTTGAGAGCTCATTAGCTTCTCAAACATCTTGGAAATGAATGGAAGTATGGAGATGGGGCGATATTCTTTATCCTTGGCGACTGTGCTTTTTAAAACTGAAAATATTTTCGAAGCCTTCCATGATTTCGAATAAGTTGAGTAGGACAGAATGTTGTTGAAAATGTACGTCAGGGGAAACAATACTTCGCAGATAATGATTTTGAGAAATTTTGGATGCATGCAATCCAAACCTATTGTTTGAGGACGTTTCTACTCTAATAAACCCAAAATTAAAGGATGTGTTGGGAGTTACTAACGGGTTTATGGCTGCCTCCTCATCTGTACTAACTTGCCAACAATATGGGATGGCCGATGCAGCAAAGAATTTGGCATTAAGATCTCTGACATCAATTTCATTATCATTTGAAGTTAAGTTCTTGCCTATGCCCAACTCCTTAACGTTTTTCCAGGCTTTTTTTGTACTCAAACCAGGTTTGAATTTAGAGGCAAAGAATTTTGATTCCGATAGTCTAATTTCTTTCTTCACACAGTTTCTGATCCATCTGAATTCATCTCTTAACTCAGGAATTCTAAACCTTTTCTACCTTTTAAAAACTTTGTCCCTCTTTTCAATGAGTGATTCGATTCTAGGAGTAAACCACTCACACCTTTTGTTACGAAGAACAAAGGTCTTAATAGGGACATGGGGCTCAAACAGGCCGTTAACTGCAGAAGTGAAGAAATCGACCTGATTATCTATAGATTACATGCAGTAGAGGCTACTCCAGTCTAAGGCCTTAGCGTCGTTTTTAGCGGAATTCAGACTGACTGACTTAAAATCTCGGTAACTTATCGTTTTCCTTTCAGTTGACCTTAGCAGAGAAATATCATAGAAAAGAATAATAAGATCGTGGTGTGAGAACCCGGGATCATCCAGCTGACCATAGAAGTTTATGCGGTCTAATCTATTTACTAGAATGTCATCGAGGAGAGTAGAGTTAGTGGCGCTGAAATGTGTCGGACTAGACGTAGGCCTAACAAACATCGCAACCCCACCAGAACGCCCAAGGCTATCAGCCCGATAAACTTTGTAACCCTCTAAGTCGTAAACTTTCAAATCCGGGTTAAACCACGTCTCGGTGATGCAAATAACATCCACCTTCCCGCCCTCAAATATGATCTTAAATTCATCCCAATGTTTCTTCATACTTTGAGCATTGAGATGGACAACGGACAGACCGGAATACCTTTTACAAAAGACATTCAGCATCACACGAGTTTTATGAAAAGGTTTTCTATTACTATGAGACAGAGGTAATTCACTTACAGCTGCAATTTCCTCTTTGGTGGTATTCATAAAGTGTTTTGAGGAGATACCCAAGGTAAGAGTATCAAGACGAAGAAACCCACAGCAGTCGAGATAGAAGTAGTCAATAGTTTACTGAAAATGAACATACATATTTTGAGAGAGGCTAACATTTCTGCGGATGTTAAATTAAATAAAAATAAAAAGCTAGCTAAACCTAAAGATAATTTAAAATTAAAAGTTAGAAATAAGTTACGTTCAAGGAGCTCTGGAGCTTGATGATCAATATTGTTCAGCTTGTTCTGAAGTCTGATGACGAGTGTTGCTCATTTTGAGAAGCTGTGGTGAGAGATGTACATCATCTACTTCTTGATCGACGAAGGCTATTTCGCCTAGTTTTCCCGGGCTGTCAATTAACACGGGACGTGAATCGCTTTTTTTTTAGCGTAAACAAATCCGCGCTTAGAATAGGCAGAATAAATAAGTCTCTCACGTTTGCATTTTAGTGCCTTTCTTAATAATTCTTTGTTTCGTGGTGTTAGGCCTTCGTGGAAGTAAATGTTTTCGCTCTTGTTAAAGGCAATATCGCGAAGGCATATTTATCGGGAGTGGTTTCTTCGGTGATTTAATACTCCCTTCAGTACCAAAGCTATATTATAGGTTGAGAAAAACTTCACAATGATAACAGAGTCAGTGTTCGATTTCACACGAAAAATTCTGCTTACAGCTGGTGACTGAATATCAATCGAGTGGCACAGCAGATTGAAGATGTTTTTAAGGACTCGTTTTCAAGAAATGGTATCCCAACCAAGACTGCGTCCGTCGCAATGTTTTTCAATTGCAGTTCTTCGAGTTGAGCTTTTATTTGTGAAACATCAGAGTTAGTGCAAGAATCGGGCTGTATCAGCTGTATGCGGTCTTGATGAAGTTATTGCTTCAAGTTTTCAACTTCCAACTGCAAATGGCTGATGTTTCCTGAGCAGTCATCCAAGGCAAAGACACGGCGCTTTAGTGCATCAACATCCTGGTTTATTTGATTGAATTTTTCATTGATGCTCTTCTCGATAGTTGTTATCCTCGATTACAAGTTTTCCTCCATACTGTCAAGTCGATTTAGAATCTGTTCAATCTTTTTTGACAGTTTAGAGAAGTTGTCCCTGTCTGACGTCATTGGTTTAGTTAAAGGAGAGACGGTTTTTGATGTATGTGTTGGTACCGGAGATGAATGTGTCAATAACTGATTTTGTAATTGACTTTGTAGGCTTGTAGACTTTTTTCTCAGACAAGATTACGACTTTATAGGTTAATTAATGCCTTACCGATAAAGAAAACGTTTATAGGGCAGTTCGAAAGTAATTGCGCCGTAGATTAGTTGTTCCACGGGTATTATAAATGCGTTTAAAACTTGGAAAATGAGCCCACGAAGAAAACACAACTATTCGATATACGGTTCACACACACACACGAATTGGCATTCATAACAGCTTTGTAGATGACAGCACTAAAGTCCGGTTCACGCAAAATTTGTACGCCATTTGATGATTATTGCAGCGCCTCTAGCGGTAAGTAACGAACTATTGTGACACACACTTTTTCAGTAAAACTTAACTGTTAATTGGTCCATTTTTTGTTTTGATTGAACATGTATCAGAGGTTCTGTGCGCAATGGAAATTGAAAGTCGCAAAATAATAGTGAACAAATTTTTCGAAAATCCTTCGTGGTCGGGTTCAAAGATTGCAAAGGTATTAAAATTACCGAAAACTACAGTGTTATAAAACGGTATAAAGAAACATTCAGTATCGCAAGAGCTAAAAACAAATTAAGAAAACGGGATGTAGGAATTCAAAACTGGTCTCAAAGGTAATGAGATCTGTGAAACGTAACCCCGGGCCATCGGACAATGATCGAGCAAAAAAGTTCAATACAAGCAAGAGTACAGCAAGACGTATACGTTTGAAAGCAGGGTTTAAATCGTATCGTGCACGTATGTTAAATTTGACCTTAAGCAGCTACCAGGTAAAAAATTTTATGTCTCCACGAATCGTGGCAATGTCCTTTCAAAGTTTAAGTATATAAAAGTGGATAAATTTGCTAAGAAGGCAATGGTTTGGCAGGCGATCTGCAGTTGTGGCCTTAAGAGCAGGACTTTTGTGACAACTTCCACAATGACATCGGATGTTTACATCAAGGAGTGCCTAACAAAACGACTTCTGCCTTTCATCCGTCAACACCATACAGCAGTAACATTTTGGCCTGACTTAGCCAGTTGTCACTACTCCAGGGCTGCCAACAACAGCAACAACGTGGATGTTGTACCCAAAAACATGAATCCACCAAACTGCCCCCAGCTCCGACCAATAGAAAAATATTGGGCAATTGATAAATTTAAATTAAGGAGGAATGCAGGAATTGTCAGAAATTTTAATTCAATGTTAATTAAATGGAACCATGTTGCAGCCAAAGTCAACAGGAAAGATGTTCAGAAGCTTATGGGGTCCATCAGGAAAAACACCCGGAATTTTTTGCACAGCAAAGAAATCTAAGATGAATTTTAGTACTACTTTTAAGCTTAATAAATAACTTTTAATTTGAGGTATCATTTGTTTTTTTCTATGTATTGGTTAAAAAGATATAATAGCATATACGCGTACAGATTTTGTGTGAACCGCACTTTAAATGACGACCACATATCTTTGACGCTTTTAGGATTATCTTTATTTATAGCCGAAAAAACAGAAGCACTATCAATGCTTCAAGTTCTATGTTGTCAGTCTGATGAACGTAGTGTTGATCTGTATATTTGGGGACGCGATGATCAATTTCTTGATTGGTAACACAATTGCATCAATGATTGGCTTGCTGAATAAAGTTGTTATTCGGCAAATATTCACAATGTTTCTTCGTCGTGGTCGACTCGAGGCTGGTGAAACAGAAGACCAAACATGTTTATTCTTACCTCGTAGCACATTTCCTCGCTATTGAGCGAGCGGAGTATCATCATCGTCACTGCTTTCGCTATTGGAAATAATGTTTTCCTCCTCTAAGTGCAGAGATCAATTATCTTCAGTTTGACATATCCCACCATCCTCTGAATAGAGCTCATCATCAGAATTCGTATCATCGATTCTTTGCAAGTAATTTTCAATTTGATCATCCGAAGCAAAGCCATTTGTCTAAAAACCAAGCATCAATGTCACAAACCACGAAAAAATAAAATTTACGTAAATATATGTAATAGCAAACGGGGTGACTGGTAACCCCACAGCAAAATTAATAATTTAATGTAATCAAAATAACAACAACGGCACGTTAATGCAAACAACTAACTGCCTACAATATAATTAGAGAATAGACCGATCGATAGAAAGAGACAACAACTTAAACTATAAATATTAAACCTTTTCTCAAGTAGAGGGGTTATGAGTAACCCCGATTGCCTCCGGAAGTTTAAATAAAATAAGAACGGTGCGAGATATCAAATTGATTCTGGCTTTATTTCAAAGCTAAAATCATGCCGAATATTCCAACCTTCCAACTGATCGGACGTGTTTTTCCTTCTTTCCCAGCCGCAAATTAAGTGCAATTTAATTATGCGTAAGTTTATTGCAATTCTTGATTTTTGTCAACTTGCAATTTTCGGTTATTAACTTTATTTCGCTAGCTTCATATTGCTTCCGCGTATTTGTGTCACTTTGCCTCCACCCAGTTTTGTTTAACTCTGCAATCGCGCATTGTGTCATTGTGCCAACAAACTACATTCACCCCATATTCATCCGTTGTGCTTAGTTTTGCAATTGCGAACTTTTAATCGCGCTCTGTGTTTTGTGCTCAATAAACTGTGTTCACCCTAAATTTTCTCTTCTTCGCTGACCTACCCCAAACCTTCGAAGCTCTGTGGGTACTTGAATTGTTCGTGTAACGATACCAACGCGGATTTAGTGCAATGGTCTTTGCGGTAATTCTTTCCACCCTACGTGTGTTGGACTGAGCAAACGTGCTGATGGTTACCTCAAAGAGTTCTCCAATAACTTTTTATTTTTCTGCGACGAATGTAAATTCATTTCATTAAGTGTATTAGTGACTCCATTGCCTCATTAACGTCCGACAATAAACTCTGCTATAAAAAATTGCTTGGCCAGTTATCTAAGTTCGACGAGCTCAATAATGTTTTGACGATTTGAGCAACTTTACAGACCATTCTACAAATCTTCTCAACCCTAAATTAAAAAGTATAAACAAGCAACTTACAAGTATCGCTGATGTACTAAAAAATCCCCCAAGTGATTCTGCGAACCCCAGTCTTTTATCACTTAAAAATGACTTGTTATCTGCCCTTGACTCCCGCCTGCCCTTAATAAACGACTACATTAAGTCTTGCGTTCGGTCTTCGTTAGAATCCCACTTAC
Organism: Pocota personata; assembly: GCA_963082735.1. NCBI lineage: Eukaryota > Metazoa > Arthropoda > Insecta > Diptera > Syrphidae > Pocota > Pocota personata. The sequence goes on along the minus strand of OY720429.1, from coordinate 62,744,339 downwards.
CATCATTCAATAACTTGCTTAAATCCTTTCTTTCTGATCTGGGTGACCATTTTCAAAACTCCAGTGCTGACCAACGCTTTCTCGATTTAGCGCGTATAATCGATGACTTAGGCAATAAAGTCGCTACTTCCCGAGTCATGATGTGCGACATTGCTGAAGAAATCAAAATTACGTCTAACAAAATTGACAACATTCCTCCGCCGCACTCCAGTTCTGTATATAATACTTCGATTCTCGCCTAGATGTTAGAATCTGCGTGCACCACCTCACCAGAACCACATTCTTCTCCTCCATCTTCACCACAAAATAACCTCCTCTTGGAAACCGAAGCTTGTCCACCACCTGCTCTGCGATCTGCTCCACAACCCGCTCCACGATTTGCTCTGCAACCTGCTACGCAACCCCTACCCACAATTGTGCGTCTCGGAATAACATGGACCCTCTCCGAATGGAATCAAAGGCTTGACAAGCTCAGAATCAGCAACAAATGCGAATTCGATGATTACATTGATTTCATAGTTAATGGATCTCCTCGGCTAGCAGATACCGTCTGGATGACACAATTCTTTCAACGGTATTTCACCATCACCATCAATGACTGTATGAAAATCATCCCATCAAATGCCAAGAAATCCAGCTCTTTCAGCCTCAAAATTCCCAAGAAATACGGATGGCTTTTCTTCAACCCATCTGGTAATGTTTTTCACCTGGATAAGATAAGTATGAGAAGAGTTAATTCCAAGGTCCTGGAAGCTGACAACATTAAGTTTAATCGTAAAACTAATTTTAATAATAAGCGTAAACGTAAACTTAGTTCTAATTCTTCTCACTCCCTTCTTCAACCTAGACCAGACCCCAATTGGAGCTCCAAAAGGAGAAACCTCCTCAATTTCACCCCTCTGTTTCGTCCGCCTTCTCCTTTCCACAACAAAATCACCAATGTTTCTACTAATCCTCTGAACACTTTTCTCCCTTCCTCAACTTTTACCAGGCCCACAACTCTTCAACGTAACCGCGTCTCATTTAATCTGACACCCGTCTCTGCTCCTTCTACATTCAAAACCCCAACTTCTATTAGACCAGTCTCTGCTAATTACCCGAATTTCATTCATTCCCACACTCTCAATCCTCCCCCATCCTCTTCCACCCTCAGTAGATCCGCAAACTCTTCTCATATAGCCTATCCTAGCACTTGTGCCCCTTCTTCGTCCACGGCCTCTCCTAACAATTCTATCGCCTTCTCTACACCCTCTTCCGTCGACTCGCTACCTACCGCAGCACCCCGTATTTTTGATCCACTATTTCCTCCCACCGTTAAACTCACGTCTAAATTAGCCGACCCCACGTTATCGATTAATGACCTCGATGGCCGTTATAGTATGTCAAGACTACGTGATCACCGGCTTTTTGAAAATGTTCGCCTTTACCTTGCATATTTATATGACAAGCCCGACTCCGTGTGCATCGACGGCAAAACAAAGACGAATGTCATGGTTTCGATTCAAAAAGAGGGCCTCCCAATCGATCCTGTGGCCCTGAGAAAAATCTACACCCGTTTTCATGAGAGTCTTAATATATCCTCTTCCACTCTGGATAAAGACCTTTCGACCTTTGCTTCTCATATTGGCTCCAAACGTCTCTCGTATCTCAATAAGACTCGCAGCAACTTTAATAATTATTTTCGTCCCTAACTCCCATCCAGTCGTTCCATCTAATTCAGACGGAATTGCTCAGCAGTTCCTTTCCCTTTACTACCAGAATGTTAGAGGACTTCGCACCAAATCCTCGATGGTGCATCTTAGCTCGCAAACACTTCCTTACGACATTTTTGCCCTAACAGAAACCAACCTTTGTCCCAATTTTCTGAACTGTGAATTACTCACTTCCGATTTCGAAGTCTTTCGCGCTGATGGCCAGATTAATGACGACCTCGCCTTCGGCCGCGGTGTTCTACTAGCCATTCATAATCGTCTTGATGCAACCCTCGTTAAAATCCCAAACGCCACTTCATTCGAATTCGTATGCGCTAAAATAACTGTACTCAAACGAAGCGTATACATTATCTGCTGTTAAATTCGCCCTTCTCAACCCACCCAGCTGGCTATTGATGCAGTTGACTCTCTGTTTGATGCCGCAGATCCCGACGACGATTTTATAATTATTGGCGACTTTAGCCTTCCTTTTTTGCAATGGCCTCCTTCGGACGAATCATCCTTCGTACCAACTAATTCCTCTTCAGAAAAGGAAACCCTCCTTACTGATCTTCTTTTCGACTCTGGCCTTTTTCAGATTAGTGGTATCATCAACAACCTCGGCAGACAGCTATATCTCATTTTCTCATCCGATGCCCATAATTCCCTGGTTACCACGAGAAACCATCTTCTCTCTACCCTAGACCATTATCACCACCTCTCGCCCTTACCTTTGCATATGAACATGCCAACATTAGCGTTGATTTAGAGACCTCTCTTTCTTTTAACTTCCGTAAAGCTGACTTCGCTAAACTTAATAACCTAGTCAATAACTTAAACTTCGGCCTCTTTCTAAAGAATAACACTCCCATTGATATCGCTCTCGAATTCTTCTACACAGCAATCTTTGACTGCCTTCTCCAATCTGTTCCATATTTGCCTCGAAAAAACTGCTCGTCATCTCCTCCTTGGTATAATAATGAATTACGTACTCTTCGCAATATCAGAAACAAATTATGGAAAACTTACCTGAGATCCAGATTTTTCACTCTACCAGCAAGCTTATTCCCGCTTTTCAATCCTCTGCGAATCCCTCTATCTCGAATACCTCAACATAATGCAATTAAGCCTAATCCCATATCCTAGGCGTTTTCACCAATTTATAAACGTTAAAAAAAAGTCCGATGGCTTCCCATCCACTCCAAAATTATTCAATACATCATCCGCTGACCCTAAAGCAATCGCCAACCTCTTTGCGACCTTCTTCAGTCAATCGTATTCTGACCACGTTGACGAACCGGATCTTGACTATTTCAGCTACCTGAACAACTGCCCACAAACCTCCATTGTCTCAGTTGACATAAGGACTGGTATGGTACGTGAAAAGATTAATCAGTTTAAGGATGACTTTTCCCCAGGCCCTGATGGTCTGCCCGCCATATTTCTAAAAAATGTGTAAATGTTTTATGTCAGCCCCTTACAACTCTCTTCGACTCTCACTCTCTCAAGCTGTTTTCCCTAAATTATGGAAGGACTCCTTTATTTTCCCCATCCATAAAAAAGACAGTAAAAATGATATATCAAACTACCGATCCATAGCCAAACTTTCTTTTATAGCTAAGCTTTTTGAAAGCATTGTCTATGACTCACTTTATTTTCACTGCAAATACATCTTTTCTCCACAACAGCACGGTTTCTTAAAGGGTAGGTCCACAACAACTAACCTAACCGAATTCGTTTCTAAAACACTGCAAGCATTAGAGAAAGGTAAGGAATTGGATGTCATTACGACCGACTACAGCAAGGCGTTTAATAAAATATGTCACCAAACTATTTACCTTAAACTTAAAGCCTTCGTCGGTTTTCCCCCTTTTTTCATCTCATGGTTGAGATCGTACCTAGTGCAACGCCAGTACAGGGTTCTCCTTAGATTTTCAGTCTCTGATCCCATTAATGCCACTTCGGGTGTTCCTCAAGGCAATCAGCTTGGTCCACTGATTTTTGTCTTAACAATAAACGATGTTGATCACATCATAAAAGACTCAGATCTGTCTATTTACGCGGATAACATGAAAATCATTAAGACAATATCTGCCCCCACTGATTCTCTCTTACTTCAAAACGACCTTAATTCATTCTACACATGGTGCGACAAAAACTTCTTAGAACTTAACGTCGGCAAATGTCAATCCATAACGTTCTCTCGTAAGCGTCTTCCCCCACCCCTCAGTACCTATTACTTTCGCCACGAAACTGTTCCCGCAGTCACCTCTATACGCGATCTGGGTATTATTTGTGACAGGGAGCTAAACTTCCGTTCTCGCATTGATCAAATTATTCACAATTCCAATTTTTCTCCCGGTTTCATAAAACGCTGGTCTAAAGAATTCACGAACCCTTACGTTACAAAGTCTCTTTACATCACCTTTGTTAGACCCCTCCTTGAATATGCCAGCCAAGTTTGGTCTCCATTTCACGACAACCACTCCCTTAGAATCGAAGCCGTGCAGCGAAGGTTTATCCGTTTTGCCTTACGTGCTCTCCCATGGGACGACAACTATATCTTACCCCCCTACGAAAATCGGTTAAAATTAATTAACTTGCATACCCTTATAAAACGTCGCGAGGTAGCTGACATACTCTTCGTACACCAATTATTAACTGGCACGATCGATTCTCCCGCACTACTGGAAATGATTTCACTTCAGACTAACTCACGCAACCTTAGATCCGTACCGCTCTTTCGTCTCCCTCTCCAGCGCACCAACTACGGTCATTTCGAACCTATCTCCTGAATGTTGCGTCTGGCCAACAATGCACCGAACACACTTGACTTTGATTCCAGTATATCTTCTATTACAAATTCTCCCTATACCTCCTCTTAACAACTCCCCATACTTCCCTTCCCTTAAATGTTAGTTTTAAATTTTAGTTTAAGAATAATTATGTGGGCCCTAGGGCCCGGTCAATAAGCATAAAAAAAAAAAAAATTGGTTAAGGTAAATATAGGTTAAGTTATTTTCTAAGTTAAGGCTTGTACTAAGCTTCAATAAATAAAATGGAAATTATGTATGTACATTATTTAAATTGTCGCCTCGGCTTGGCTAGCAGTCAGCGGTCGGTCCAATTTTTGATGACTCGGTCCACTATGTCCGGCGTTATTCCAGCAATAGCGTCTCAAATGTTGGCCTTAGCGTAAACTAAGGACTTGACGTAGCCCCAGAGAAAATAATCCAGGGGTGTCAAGTCGCATGATCGCGGCGGCCAATTGATGATCAGCACTTCGAGCATTGTGTTGCTTGTATGGCATGTAGCGCCGTCTTGTTGGAACCACAGCTAGGAAATATCAATGTTGTGAAGTTCTGGCCTGATCTGATACTTGGTCGAACATAGCTTGTCGACATAGCCGCTGAACTAAAAATGGGTCTCGTCCGAGAAGATGATTTTCTGGCCAAAATCCGGATCTCCGGCCAACATTCCCAGTGCCCAATTAGCGAATTCACGGCATTGTCTATGGTCGTCGGGCTTCAATTCTTGCGTCAGCACAATTTTATATGGATGTAGGCCCAAATCCAACCGCAAAATAAATCTGGTTGACTCTCTGGCGATGCCCAATTCAGCTGATCGGCGCCGAATCGACATTTCTGGGTCTTCTTCTGGCCGCTACGGCGGCTATGTTTTCTTCACTTCGCACCGGCCTCTATATGGTTGGTGGCTTAAGATCCAAAAGAGTGTACTCCAGCTCAAACTTTTCCACGGTGCGACGAATTGCCTGCGCACTGAAGCCATGATTACGACCGATCTCACGACGAAATTCACGTTGCGTATTTCCAACTGAGCCGGAATTTCGATAATATTTTTTAATAATTTCCACACGTTTGGGAAGGGTCAAACGATGCATGATGAAATGGCAAACCTTACTGAATACTTTGACAGCTGGATGTCATTGGTAACTTTGACAGCTGTTGAAACATAATAATTGGAAAAATTATCATTGCTATCTGGTCACCATTTATGTACCAATCCCAGTCTGGCGATTGAGCTGACCACTCCAAGACCTGAATGTTTTGGCATGGCGCATTATCTTGTTGAAAAATTATGCTTCAGTGAGACCTGTTCCCAAATATTTTACGATGGGATGCCTTTAAGGAGGTCCCTAAAACGTCATTATAGTTGTCACTATTCATTCTTCCCTCGCATGTAAATAGCTCTCCTATGCCTCCTGCCACAATGCAGTCCCACCCCATGCAACTACCACCACCAAACTTGACTGTGGGTACCACACACTCCGGATGATAATCTTCTCCCTTCCTCCTGCAAACGTAGACTGCGCCAGGAGTCCCGAAAATCTGTAAAGACACATTCTGATTTAGAGTTTAGTTCGGACTCACTTTTATTAATAAAATGTCCATTGTGTCGTAAATCCGCTTTTGATTTTGTTTTTAGAAGTATGCAATTTACTTCCCTCAAAATTTGCCTTGTCTAACCACACGACATTGCTCCAATATTCAAAGCTCCAATTATTATGCAATTTGACCTACTCAAGACGTCGTTTTTTGTTCTCCTCAGAAAGCCAGGGTTTTTTTGAGCCTTCTTCTAACTGTTCTCGCAGATAGCGTGTCATTTTGGTGTTCCTGAAGCGAAGCAGCTAGTCCAGAAATAGGTCTTTTGACGATTTTTTTAAAGACTCCGATCTTCACGACCAGAAAAGTTTTTTTTTTGCCTGGGTACGGCTTAAAGAATATACTCTTCAATCTCTCTTTATAGCCTTAAGGCATATTGAACTGCTGAACACGAATGCTTAAGAGTTTTTGAAATTTTTTGCTGGGACATGTTTTGAAGGCCAAAAGGACAATTTGGGCTCTTTTAGCTTCACCTAATTCTTGTCTTTTTGGCTCAGTCATCTTTAGGTTGATTACTTTTATTATTTAAACACAAACAAACATGAACGAATAATAAGATAAAACTGATGTAAACACTTTCACTACTATTTCTCGGATGTTCAAGTGAATGTATGGAATTCACAATGTCCTATAAGTTTTAACGTTCTATTCTTGCTGGCCAATTATACCAGTTTTACTGCACAAAAAATCCAGAGTTCAAAATCACGGGAATTCGCAATAATTTAGTCATTAACGAATCTTAAGAAATCAAAAATGTTCACCTTCCTGCAGTAGTCTTTTTATAAAACGTATTTTATAGGGGGTGCTTTTCATTTATGGCCAAAGCTGTACTGTACTTCGGACTCCAAGAAGCTCATATAAGAAATTTAATCTTACTAGCTCAAAATTTAAAGCCCAACAATAGGTGACAAACAGTCTTACAAGACTAGGCCGGACATGACTAGGTGCGTATAAGTTTTGATTTTCGCAAGCCTAGACATGGCATGTATGTACATAGATATGTATGCCGCGGAAATATTTTATATTTCGATTAGGCTATGAAGTTCTTAAATTTTGGAGAAAGTAGCCATAGAAATTTTTCAACTTTTAACGGATTCTTAAAACAGGGAATATTTTTATTTTTTAATGATTCTGGGTAAATTTTTCTGACGTCCCGATTTCGAATAAATCTACAATTGTCACTCAGAAAGTTTAACCGCTAAATATTTATTTTTGGGATTAAATTCCCATGAACGTTTTATTCGCATCCATGTGGAATAAGTTTAAAATTTGTAGAATGTGAAGAAGTTTTGACAGTTTTCGGAAAACATTTTCCAGCTAGTAAGTGTTCCATACCAGAATGGTATAAACGGAACACCAAGGCATCCAACACGGTGTCTGTCATGAGCTTGTAACTTTTGAACCGTTTGAACTACGAGTAGTGAGCTGAAGTTTTGTGCAAAAATAGTAGATACCAAAAATGACAAAAAAAACAAATAATTGTTGACAAATTTTCTTCTAGGGTGGATTTTGGGGCTATAATGTACCAAAAGAAAAAAGGAAAAATATTTACACCCTATTATGCGACATATCAAATTAAAGTTGAATTTCGAAAGTTAAAAAATAAAAATATAAAACATATTTTTTTCGGATAAAGTTTTTGAATAAAGAAACTCAAAACCCATTGGCGATGTTTTAAACCCCTTCCCATATTTTACTCCCGTATGGCATGAAGGCTTGAAGTTTAAGTTAAGACATGTTCTTTTGGAACAATTATATGAGATTTTAGAATCCTACCTTGTGAACAGACTAAACGTGTTAAACACGGATCGGAATACTCCCAAATTAAAGAAATCGTTGCCGGAGTACCGCAAGGAAGTGTTATTGGTCCGGTCTTGTTCTTACTATACACTCGAGATATACCGCAAGAAGAAGGCACTGTCGTAGCTACATTCGCGGACGATCCGGCTATATTAACAACAGATAAATCAGTCGAGTCAGCAACTCTAAAGCTTCAACGAGCTTTGGATCAAATTTGCGAGTGGACAAAGGTTTGGCGCAACTTTAGGGTTGTACCAAACGAAGCAATAGAGATATCCTACAATCTTTTCAAAACAGAGTGGTAAGTGTTATAGTAAACGCACCATGATATATCAGAAACAATGATATCCAAAGAGACTTAGGAGTAACTACAGTCGATGACGAAATAACGAACTTTGCTCGAAAACTCCGTATTCGTTTTCATGGTCATTGCAACAACGTTATACTCCAAATTCTGGATGAGTCAAACCTTGTGCGACAACTACAAAGAACGAAACCGTTCGATCTAGCGCAATAAGTACCAGCCGCATTTAATGGCGGATTTTACAAGGTGATTTAGCTGGAAAGCTACCTGTCCAACGCGAATATTTTTGAAACTAAAAAAACTTAGTCGTAAATCAGTAGAAGGGAGGAGTTATTTAGTGAGTAAAAATCTCACACTACTATGATCATCGTGCTCACAGTGTCTATGAACATTTTTTACCTACCCACGAAAAAAAAAAGAAATTTTACTTCCAATCTATTCGATTTTTATTAAATTCAAGTGGAACTAATAGTGTATTAGTCTAATATTAGTTGCCAAATTTGAGTTAAGTTAGACGGGTAACAGATTTGATTTACAGATTTTTGAAACTACGCCCTATTGACAACCTCAGAGTAACTAATTGGCGGGTATCCAATCGTCCATCTTTGTCTGATCATAAATGGATAATCTTTAATGGCTTAAGTGCCTCGAGGTCGAGGCACCTAAGCCATTTAGAAACCCTAAGAGAAGTGGCTGGTGCAAATTTGGTCAGGTTATCAAATCTAAACTTCACAGAACACCCGGCGAGAAAATGGAATCAGTCAAGGAACTTGACGACAAAATCACAACCCTAGAAAAAGCCATGTCCCTCATGGTGGAACATTGGAACAAAGATTACCAGAGAAATCTTCACAATGTCTGCTATCGACACAAGCTTTGGCAACCATATAAGGATTGCCTAAAAGAATATAAGAAATCCATTAAAAGGGCCAAGTCTCTGGCTTGGATGGACTATTGTCAGTCCATTGAAACCATTAAGGACTCTGCCTGACTGAGTAAGATCCTATCCAAGGAACACTCCAGTTCGTCCTTTATCAAAAGACCGGACGGAACTTGGACGGATTCCTCTAGCGAGTCTCCGGAGCTTTTAATGCAAACTCACTTTCCAAGGTGCAAAAATGAAATTACTCACTCAATTTGTCCTCAAGATGTGCAATCCTCATCTTGGAACGACATTAAGGCAACAATTACAGAGGTTAATACCCCTTGGGCCATTCCCAGCTTTCCTCCCTATAAATCGGCTGGACTTGACGGCATACTCCCGGTAATGCTGCAAAAACATTTGATCAGGTGGTCAGTTAACAAATCCGCGCACGCGGATAATAAAAAAAAGCGGACGACAGACTAGCCGCAAAATGAAACACGTACTTTACAAATTTATATTTATTCTTAATAATTAATTCTTTAACAAACGAATAATAAAAAATAGCTCTTAGGTTTACTCCCGCCGTCGAAAGACTAACTGCCTGATCATTCCCGTTCCCATACATCGGCTCGCATATGTCCCACATATGCTGACACAGCTTTCCCACCTGTTGCATGTGCGACGAGCACAGATATCCGATCGGATGCGCGTGTGCTGAGTCAGTTTGGGTTCCCATGCATTACCTGAGGTAATCTACGGTCAAGGCCAATGCAGATCACATTTCTTCATGTGGCCGCCGGTTGGAACGTGATAACTGGTCCCTTGGCTAGTTCCGATCCATAGAAGCTGTATTCTTCTAAACCACGTCCCGCTAAATTGGAGGCGTGTTCGTGTTGTGTTCATTCCGCAAGGGGGGTAGCGGGGGCATGAATCTGCAAGGATTTCAGACCCATCAGCTTGTCATCTATCCTCCTTAAGACGTTGGAACGTATATTAGATAAGCACATCCGTAATACAATAGATACATCCCTTCTATCAAAATCTCAGCATGCGCACACTAAGGGGCGATCGACTGAGACGCCGCTCCATGAAGTTGTACGTACGAATGAAAAGACAATACACTACAAACAATTTACTCTTGCCACCTTTTTGGATGTTGAAAGTGCTTTCAATAACATTAGTACTGAATCGATTCAGGAAGCTCTGTCCCAACTGGGTGTAGGGGAGTTTATTAGCAAGTAGATAGTGACTATGCTAAAAACCAGAATCATTCAATCGACACTCGGTAATAGTATTTCCACCATATCCATTGTAAGGGGAACTCCTCAGGGTGGGGTTATCTCTCCTCTTCTTTGGCTTATGGTAATCAACAAAATTCTGTGTAGGCTTGACCGAGACGTAGTCAAGGTTGTCGCGTATGCGGATGATGTGGTAGTGTTGGTATCGGGGATGTTTCCTTCTGTGATGAGTGAGATTATGGAAAATGCCTTGGATACGATTAGCACATGGGCCACTGGATGTGGATTTAGAGTCAATCCTAGCAAAACTGAACTCATGCTCTATACCACACAAACCAAAATACCGGCTTTCACGCCTCCACGGCTTAATAACCAATTACTCTCTTTATCATCTATGTAGTGCTAGGTACCTAGGTGTGGTACTCGACCCTAAATTAAGCTGGAAGCTTAACATTGCACAGCGGGTAAAGAAAGCCTGTGTGGCTTTTTATGCTTGTAGCAAAACATTTGGTAAGAAATGGGGACTCCGTTCGAAGATGGTCATTTGGATGTATACTGCGGTGGTGCGCCCTATTCTTTCCTATGGATCGCTGCCGAAGCAGGGATCTGCCCTTGATTGCTCCCGTACGGAGGTGGTCAACATTCCGTTAGGGGCCGTTAAGGACAGAATCTTTACTCATTCCCTTGCAGATGCTGGTAATAGATGGCGAGGGTTGCAGAACTGTGTCATATCCAGGCAGATGTGGCCCAAGTATGACTGGCGCAGAACACAAGAGCTACTAAACAGAAACCAGGCAGATATTGCTAGAGTTCTGGCAATTAGCACTGGCCATTGGCCCATAGGGGTCCACGCAGCCAGACTGGGCATTACTTTTAATGCACTTTGTCGTAGCTGCAACATGACCAACGAGCCTGAAACAATCCTTCACTTCCTTTGTAAGTATCCGGCCCTTAGTAGGGTCAGTCACCGTATACTCGGCAGATACCTTTTTGATAATATTAGTGAGCTAGCGGAGACAAGCATCGGGGACGTCATCAGTTTCCTCAATGTCACGGGGTGGATTTAAATAATCTTTTCTCTCCTTTCCCACAAGTCCAACGTCAGTTTTTACAACAAATTAGGTCACTTGAGTTGTGGTATTAAAACGGCGCCTCTGCAGGCTGTCACAACCACACCTACCTACCTACCTACCTACGCCCTTCACATCCCACTTACACTTGACCCGATTTTGGCAGTTTTTAGGCAATATTAAACGGGATATTAAATAAATATGTACAAATTAGATTTCATCAAACAAACAAACACTTAATATACTCGTATAATAACTGTATGGAACACTAACCGCACAGGGCCCGACTCGCACGTGTCGAATAATAATTAATATTACTTAACTTCTCACGTAATCATGTTACTATATTGATACATATTATATTATCTGCACAGTTAGTTTAATGAAATACAAATACCTACACGATTTTTGTTTTCCAAAGCATTTTTCGAATTTCCGAAAGAAACCAAAACCTTCTTCAAAAAGTACCACAACAAACTTTTCCAATAACTTATCTTCTTCTATAAGGCAAATGAAATCGAAAAAAAAAGTTTAGTTTGTTTATTTGGTATAAAAGAGTTCCAGCTTGCCCAACTTTTACCCATTAAACACATCACCTTTAATAGGCCACTACATCTACCGTATACCTACCTACATTCGATCGAAATAAAATAACTTGATATTCTGGTAGCCTAGTAATTAATTTCATTTCAGATACTTTTTTCTGTTTGGTATTTATTTTTTTATTTTTTTGTGTTTTATATAATTACATGTTTGTTTGACTCACTTATGTATGTATTTTTCAAGCACCACCGCTTCCGGCTGCCACAAAAGTTTGATGTTTTTTCTCGAGTTTGTAAACACGATGGAAAAAAGAAAAAAAACATTCGAATATGGGAAAAAAGGAGTTTATATTTATCTATCCATATTTTATAAATACCTCTCAGATTAACTGTGTATGAGTGTCTATGATTCTGGTAAGTCTTGGCGGCATCATAATGATTTTCTTATCCCTAAATATGGAGCTGACGATAATAATTTTTTATTTGTCTTATCATGTGGCCTGCTGATTGGAATTTGTATTTATAGTACGAGCACAGCATTAAAGCCAAGGTGAAAGCATTAAATAAATAGAAGCAGGAGCTTGAATAAGTTCTCAGAAGTTGGTATTACATATTCTCAGTAGGTCACGTCTGGGGAATTGCAATCCCATAAACTCGGGAAAACTTAAGTGCTCTGTGCTCTCAGACTCTAATTATTTGGAATTTGGGGTTGAAATTGGGGTGTGCCTTTCTACTTAAATTGGGAAAATTTCAGGGGAAGACGCTGCAGACATTTTATGACATCCATTTGTGGATTATCGAGAGGTCCTCTAATTAAAGTCTGTAGGTGGCTGACTTTTGTGAGACAGTAGAGTTGACTGCGAAATTGGAGGGAAAATCCATGGTAAGCTGTGTACCTTTTTAATTAAGTAGATACGTAGGTATGTATAGCATATACATTTTCATTTCGTAAAGCAAGAGAGTAGTTAATTACATGGTAAGAAGAATAGTTTAGTAATATAATTTTGTCCGTCCTGGTAATTTTTCACCCGTAGTGGGTTGGCTTGACTGTGATAAATAATTTACTAGGCTAAAAATTAAAACTACTTTTGTGTAGGAATACGAGTACATAGAGTAGAGCCATATAGTAACACAAGTCAAAGGTTATCCGGTATTTAGAACGATTGTGGCGTGGCAGTGGGCACTTTAAGAAAAAAATAAATAAAAAAATTAATATTTGGCGCAACAGCTCTTTAAGTGCCAGGGCCTAGCTTCTCGCAACCACTCGTGTTGTGTGTGTTATATTTTTCACACGAATGGAAGGGACCTACAGTTTAGTGCCGTATCCGAACGGCAATTTGTTTTGCGAAGCTTTCTCGTGACAACAATACTCTCGTATATTTGTCAGACGTTCGCGAGAGGTGGGATCGTGAAAAAACTTTTTGGTGTTTTCTGGGATTCGAACTTGGAACCTCTTGCGTAGTGATTTTAAGAAAAAGCACTATTCAATTTAAGGCTAAAGGAACGCATGTAATTGATTGGTTTAACTCAAAATTTAGAACTTCAAAACCTGTTACGTAAAGACGAAAAACTATGCAAGTGCCATTCTTGGCTCAGTGGTTAAGTGCACGATCAATGAGCGGGGGATCCAAAGTTCAATTCCCAAGAAAAAAAAAAAAAAAAAACAGTTTCCACACTTTTCCATCTCTCCCGAACGTCTAACAAACATCCGAAAGTAAAATAGTAATGAGAAGCCGCTCTTAATCGATAAATTGCATGAGAATATGAATTTCGTCACAAATGCTACCACCATACGAGCGAAGGAAAATATTCAGAAAAGACCTATAGAAGAATAAATTTCTTTAAATTTCACATTAACAATCTAAAAATGTGGCATATTTTATAACTCCTTTTTGGCTTGTCGAAATGGAGCATTCCGAACTCAATTTGGTAGTGAATATATGAAAAAAATCTCGGAATGTTCACTCTAGGTAAATCGATGAAGCCAATGTTTCGATTTTAGTTGCTGTTCATAATACCGGAAGTCTGGTTGTCTACAGACGGTCACAAAATTGCAACAGATTCGCTTGACAAACGAAACAGAAAGCAAGACAAATAGAGTGTGGTATAGCAATGCTAAGAAATTTGAAAATGCGGATTGAAGTCTGAAGTATCTCAGGGAGAGATTCTTCATGCGTAAGGATTCTCGTATTTTTAACAGAAAGAAATTAATTCTACCAGCAACATCATCAGTATATAGGAAAAGAGTACTAATCAGTCGTTAAGGATGTACCTATATGCATACAAAGGCCCTTTTTGAATATCACTTAAAGCACTGTAGAGTACGGGTACAAACTGAATGTCAATAAAAATGTTTGAAAAATGTTTGGAAATATATATTTTTTTTTTTTTGTGAGTAGGTGAAAAATCTTCATAGACAATATGAGCCCGGTGCTCATAGTAGTGTGAGATTTTTACTCACTAAACAACACCTTCCTTCTTCTGGTTTACTACGACTAAGTTTCCTTATCAAATAGTTTTAGTTTCAAACATATTCGGGTTTGGGCAGGTAGCTTTCCAGCAAAACCCGTCATTAAATGAGGCGGGTCCTTATTGTGCTAGATCGAACGGTTTCCTTCTTTGTAGTCAGGGCACAAGGTTTGTCTCGTTCAGAATTTTGAGTATAACGTTGTTGCAATGACCGAAAAGACGAATACGGAGTTTTCGAGCAAAGTTCGTTTTTTCGCCATCGACGGTTGTTTTATTTTTTATTTTTTAAAAAGGAAATTTCCAAATCCCGGATCACTCAGACCCAATTTTCAGTGTCCATTGTACTATCAGGCAGAACTCCTTTTTTGGTGTAGTGGTTGAAGAAACTTAGATTTTATTCGCTTTACTTTTATGTTCGGGTGGTTGTGGTTGCTGTTCCCAGTTCTAGCTTGAACCTGCACAGTTCGGGTCACAAGCAAACACACTACCCACTACACCGTGGCCACCTATCCTAAGTCTCTCTGGATATCATTGTTTCTGATATACCATGGGGCATTTACTATGACTTTGTTTTAAAAACATTGTAGGATATCTCGTTGCTTCGTTTGGTACAACCCCAAAGTTGTACGCCATACGTCCAAACGGGTTTAGCACTTTTTTATATAAAAGCAGTTTATTATACATAGGTATATGCTTAATTTGGAATGTCTTCCAAGTAGCGTATACATTTATCTGAATCTATTTTCAAGCTCGTCGCATTTCTTTTTAACGTTCGACTTCCATTTAAGTTTCGCGTCTAGCGTCATTCCTAGATACTTTGCCTCGTTTGCATACGGTATTTGTACCGAGTTAATGAAAATGGGTAGGTTTTTTTTTAAGTAAAGTTAACATGAGTTGATTTGTTCTCGTTGAGAGCAATAAGCCAAATCTTTGTCCAAAGCTCGTTGGAGGTTTACAGTTGCTGACTCGACTGATTTATCTGTTGTTAATATAGCCGTATCCGTATAACCGTACAGCTACGACAGTGCCTTCTTCTTGCGGTATATCTCGAGTGTATAGTAAGAACAAGACCGGATCAAGAACACTACCTTGTGGTACTCCTGCAACGATTTCCTTAAATTGGTAGTAGTGTTTAACACGGAATAGTCTGTTTGCAAGATAGGATTCTAAAATCTCAAATAATTGTTCCGGAATAACCTGTCTTAACTTAAACTTCAAGCCTTCATACCATACTTTGTCGACGGTTGAGAGACGTCCAGAAAATCGCTAGAACATATCTTTTTCTCCTCTAAGGTTTTCTCTATTTCATTTGTATTTTTATACGAGTAAACCTTATTAATTGTGGAATGCTTTATTCTGAAGCCGAATTGATGGTCAAGATTCAAGCGTCTTTCGCTTCCAAATACCTTAGATACTATCGACTGGAGCGATATCGGTTTGTACGATTTTTTGTCGTTTGGAGACTTTTCCCGGTTTTGGAACCATAATAACCTCGGCGACTTTCCATTGCCTTGGAATGTATGATAATCCTAGCGCCGCATTTATAATATGCAGAAGCTTGATCAAGGCTTTCTTTTGCAATAGGTACCTTAAGGATCTGTCCGGTTATTAAATCATATGCATTGGCCCTGTTATTTTTAAGATTTCTTATTGTCCTTCAAAGTTCAACCAACGACACGCTCTTTATTTTAAATTTGTCAGGTTTCGTAATCGTACCACCAAGGTCGTCTGTTAGTGCCTGTCCGTCAAATGGTTTAAACGTTTCTTCCAAGTGCACGACAAATAAATCCGCCTTCTCTTTGTCTTATTTTGCCCATTCGCCTTTGTTTTTTTCTTATAGGTAGCAATTGCATATAGGTTTTTTTTAATACATTTCATGACTTTCCATAGTGAAAAATTCGAACTTTTTTCGGCAGTCAAGCTTTCAAGTTACGTAGAGATTTCTCGATTTTTGAAATCTTTGATTGCATTCTTGAATTCATTACACAGAGTTTTGTGCTAGGGAGCTCTGAATTTTTGCCATCTATTGCATCCTCTCTTCTTTTGGCGTATTAGTTCTTTTATTTCCGGCCGAATTTACCTTGGCTATTTGCGACTTCTTTCCTACTATAGGGAGTGTTGTTCAATAAATCTGCCGACTTCATATTCTATTGCATAATATTTCCTAAAGCCGTCCCAGTTAGTTTTGTTGGTAGTTAATCTAGGGGCCCCTTCTTTTTTCATTAGACGATCGCTTGTTGTCATGATTACTGGTGAATGATCATGATGATGAGGAAAGATCAAAACTTCCATAGACGTTTGTAAAATCTTTAGCCACACCTCTTGTAATGAAGAAGTCTACGAGGTCAAGAGTTTTTGCTCTGTTTGTGGGCCAATATGTCGCATAAGTCAATATTATTTTTTCGCAAGAATACTTCCAGTTCGTCTATATTTTTCATTAGTCCGCTTGCGTTTCATGTTAATATTTTAAGCGACTGTTTCATATTCGTACTTGAGTTCCTGTTTTGCGTGTTTTATGCTCGAGATTGCTCAATTTTTCAAATATAAGTTTATTTGTTTTGAGTTATAGAAAGAATTTGTGAGATTGGATCTGGAGCAATACTGCTTTTCTTATTTTCTTGCGACGCGGTTTGCGCATACGTTTGTCCGCCAGAAGATGACGGCTTTTCTTTTCGGACTTTTTCTTGCACAACTTTCGTCTTTTCCTTGAAAACTTAAAATTTTTCCTGTAGTTTCGGGTTCGGGTGTAAGTTTTTTTTAATCGCATCGCTCCTTTTTGGAGCTCTTTGGCCACTTCACAGCCTCTATAGTTCGCTGGGTGCTTCCCTCTGCAGTTTGTATAATTCACTGGAGCCTGTTTATCTAAGCTGCACTTTTCCGAAAGATGTTTACCGGCGCATTTTACGCATCGCGGTTCTTTTGAAAGTAAGTCTGCGTATGACTGAAACCTTAACAATGCTTACATTACGGAATCAGTCTTGTATTCTTACGCAATGGCTTTTACGCTTTAAGGGTGGCCGGGGTGTAGTGGTAACATCATCGCTTGTCACGCTGTTGATTCACGGTTCGAATCCTGATGTCAAGAATCATCTATTTATTTCGCATGAAATAAATAAAAAGTCGATCACTTGCGAAAGCTAAGTCAACTCTACTGTGAAGGCATAACACTGGCAGTAGGGTAGTCACATGGCTAAAATGCAACTTGATCGTGATGATGACATCAGGAGGACGGAAAAAAAATACTGTGAATCATAAGCAACGACAATAATAGCGAAAACAATCAAAATACTCTCCAGTTGTCTGGACAGCCACCCTTGGAGGTTACAGAAACTTAATACCCCCTGAGTTTCAAACTACACCACTCTGTCTTTCTCTATGTCTCTTCCTCTTTCTACAAAACGCACGTGTATTCTAAAAATTAGTATAAGGGTATTCATATCCCCTTTAACACGTGTAAATTATAAAAAAAAAAAACATATTCTAAATATCGACCATATTCTCATTCTTATGAAAACTAAGTATAAACAGTTCATTCGTTGTTTCCTCCTCAAAGTTTTTGCATTTATCTGAGTCCCATTTTCCGCACATTGGCGATTCCGGCGTATTTCCTTTCCCGGATACATTTCATCTCGGTGGTGGCGATCGAGATACCCTTGAACTTTTTGTAAAAGGGTCAAATGACTACATTAAATGGCTCTCCCCAAAATCCGTAGAGTTGGACCTCAGTAGAGATTAGATTTTCCAGTAAACTTGAACTGCCACCTGGATAGGCATGCCTATCTCGGGTATATTCTGACCCCCACCCGAAGGGATCAGTGAGGAAATAATGTATGCTAAGAAAGTAGATGCTTTTCTCGGTTACCGTAATGGAGGAAAGAAACTGTGGTAACGAAAACAACAGATGACCAAAATGTTTCGGAATGTCAACATACGAAAATACGAACAATGGTATTCTAAATTGACAGAGGTTGTAACTGACTAACCAGAACTAGTTTTAGAACCGGTGCGATGCTGGGGGGACTATTTGTAACATTGGAACTTGTGCTTTGTACAAATCACTTGTTCTTGGCTTTTTAAAAGGGTTCGTAATATACTTCAAATGTTAAGTAATATGTAGTTCTGTGATAACAGCGTGTACTAATTCAAATTTTGTATGCACCACTGCATACAAGCTAACTTAAACTTATTTTATACAAACTTCTTCTTTCGTTCATGTTGCTTGGATAAAGTCTCAAGTCTAGGTGTGAGATAGAGCTTCGTTTATAGTTTTGTGTTACCGCTAATGCTGTACTCTTTTGTACTAAGAATACAATGCACACATTTCTACTCTTTCAGTAATTAGCTATGATTTGAGCTATATTTATTTTCGGCAATACATATGTTAATTGTAATTGTAACTGTGTATTTTTAATTTGCTGATGATGATGAGGTAGTACTGATATTTCTTTTTTTAAAAGATTTCTCTATGTGTGTCAAGAAGATTCCTCTATGACAAAATAAAATATCCAAATCAAATAAAACTGAGTGATCAAGTCTTATTTTTAAGGAATTATTTGAAAAACAAACGTAAAAACTCTCCCAAATTTATTATTAATGTTCTATAAAATTTGTTCGTGGATTTCAAAAAGAGATAGACCAAATCTTATACGATTGGAGAAAGGTTTTTGTTTAGAATTATTACTTGGGTAGAAACCACAATAAGTTTTCCAATTATCTAACCTCTAAATCTATGCTCAACATCACTAAATCTTCAAACAAAGTGAATGACTACTTTCAGATCTGCGCTCTGAACACTGTATTGAGGAATTGAATTAAGCGGTACAAATGAGTCTGCGATCCTCAGGTAAAGTTGATGTTGTTGTGCCTTTGTAATGTGTGCATACGAGTATCTCTCAATTTATAATACCTTGTGCTGAGTGATTTTAACTAAAAAATACATAAACAACACAAAATAGGGCGTAGGGGGATAAATGTTGCGAATGTACTATAACAAAATGGCGTCGCGGAGAGGGTTAACAAATCTTTGGTATAAATAGCACGATGTATGTATGTTGATTAACTCGGGATTGCCAGAGTTCCCTTGGGGTGAAGCAATTAATAATAGTGTATTTGCGTGATCGGTCACTTATGAAACATGGAGTGGTAGAACCAAGAAGTGAGGTTTCTTTCCTTCCAGATGTTGATAGACGCAGTTCACTTTCGTGTTGTTGAATCCCAGGCTTCTAATATTACAGAAGTCAAACACAAGCTAATTATCTATAGTTTCTCCAATACATGAGAGTGTAGGAATCTGTCTGATATGTGTTGTAGATTAATATTTGCATGATGTACCTCCTGGAGATTCGAGAGGAAGACGAGTTTACCTCGAGATTATATTATTCCATAAAATGACATAATTTTTTTCGTTTGATTTCACATAACAAATCATCGATATGCACGGATGCAAAAGTGTAGAAAAAGGCGGACTCTTCCACGACATCGTATGACAGTTCATTCTTACTCAGGTTTTCGTGGCTGAAAGACACAAATTCTAAGTTGTTCTAACAAAAAAATAAAATATTAATTTTTTCCGAAGACTTCGATTTTTGTTTCATTCGCGCAGTGGTAAAAGTTCCACAAGTGGTGACCCCGTTTCGAAAAAAACATTTGTAAACTGGTTCGTTAATCTTCGCATCGAAACAGCATAAATTTGCGTTTGATATAATGCCGAATCTCGAACAAAACGCTGTATCCCCAGCCGACGAAACGAGCAATAAGTCGCAACCCCTGGGAAGTGGTGATGCACAAAACTCAGCAATAGCGGCGGCTAGAATTTCAATGCCTACTCTTCAACATACGAATATTGAGGCGTGGTTTCGAAGTTTAGATTTCTGGTTCCCAGCCACAGCAATAGTGGGGGATGGTCAGAAATACAACACCGTCTTGGCGTCGCTGAATCCAACTCTTCTGAACCAAATCGAAGGGATAATTGGAACGACCCCGAACACAGGTAAATATTCACTCATCGCACATTTCGCAGATAGTCAACAACGGCGCCTGAACCGCCTTCTAAACGAGATGACACTAGGTGATCAGAAGCCGAGTCAACTATTTCATAAAATGAAGCGCTTGGCTGGTACTACTATGCCTGAGGACGCGTTGAAGGGGTTATGGGCGCAACGGCTACCCGATCATGCTAAAGCTGACGTCACTGCTTCAACAGCTGGTGCAACTGAATTCGTCAAAATAGCCGACGCCGTAGTAGATGCCATGGGTACACGACAAATAAGTCAAGTGACTGTGCCAATCCAGGCAACTCCGATACCTCAGCAGGACGCTGAGGATGAACGCTTACGAGTAAGTGCCATAGTAGCCCAAGTATCTCGCCAGTTCGAACACATGTTCAGAAATTCGAGAGGCACCCGCAGCCAACCTCAATACGAAAACCTACAGCGCATTCCCTCCGGGGAACGACCATCAGCAGGGAACAGAAACCGTTCAACTGAACGCAGTAACGAATACAATAACAGCAACGATGGCACATTATGTTGGTATCATCGCCAGTTCGGGCCTAATGCAATTTTGTGCCGCGTACCCTGCCGTTACCGCCGCCAGTTATCACCAGACCGTAGAAGCAACCAACGAACCGACACAAAGCCAGCCCCACCGAAAAATAGCTCTAAGGGTGCGCTGGCTATTCGCCTATATGTCAATAATCGGATAACGAAAGATAACTTTCTCATTGACACAGGAGCCGACATTTCAGTCGTCTCATATAGGCAAAACCTTTGTCTACAACCAGCTAACTTCCAATTATTCACAGCCAACGGATCGCCGATCAAAGTATATGGGGCGAAAATGATGAACTTGGACCTTGGCCTGCGGAGAGATTTCATCTGGCAATTTATCGTAGCAGATGTTTTGGCACCAATAATTGGAGCCGACTTCATACGCCACTTCGAACTACTCATCAACCTTCGAGGCAACAAAATTATCGACTCTCTTACAAAAATAGAATCCACCTGTACCAGAGATGCTACTAAGAGAACTCTCAACATTAAAACATTCAACGCCCAAGACCCATACGCTGTTTTATTGATCGAATTTGCCGACATAACTAGAATGCAACCGCCTGGAAAAACAACGAGGTCAACGGTTGTACACCGAATTCAAACAACAGGCTAGTCAGTTTTCGCACGTCCATGCCGACTATCACCAGAGAAACTGGAAGCAGCGAAAACCGAATTTGAGTGAATAATGAAAGCCGGAATATGCAGACCATCAAGCAGTAACCACGCGAGCCCACTCCACGTGGTTTTGAAATCGGACAAATCATGGCGATCATGTGGGGATTACCGGGCACTAAATGCCCCCCAGACCATACCGGATCGTTACCCCCTGCCATACCTGCAAGACTTCACAAGCATACTGGATGGTAAGCGACTATTTTCTAAAATAGACCTACAAAAAGCCTTTCACCAGGTACCCATCCATCCCGAAGACATCCCAAAAACAGCCATAACTACGCCATTCGGCCTGTATGAGTTCGTGTATATGACGTTCGGACTATGCAACGCAACCCAGACGTTCCAAAGGCTTATAAACGAAGTGTTACGAGGCCTCGATTTCGTCTTCGCCTACATGGACGACATAGCCATCGCTTCAGAAACCGAAGAGCAACATCGCAATCATATACGTCAAGTGCTCGAAAGATTGCGAAAAAACAACCTTTCGATAAACCCAGCTAAATGTGAGTTTGGAAGAAAGGAGTTGCAATTTTTGGGGCACTTGGTAAGCCGAAAAGGTATCCAGCCACTATCGGAAAAGGTCGACGTAATCAAAAACTTTCCCAAGACAAAGATTGCTAAAGACCTGAATAGTTTTTTGGCCATGGTGAACTTTTACCGCAAATTCATACCCAATGCTGTCATCAGTCAAGCAAAGCTGCAGTCATTAATCAGCGGCAATACAAAAACGACCGAACAGTCATAAGATGGACCGCAGAGGCAGAAGGAGCATTTAGCAATACCAAGTCTGACCTGGCGAATGCAACACTTCTGGCATTCCCGAAGAAAAATGCAGTACTGTCATTAGCAGTTGACGCATCTGACGTGGCGGCAGGTGCAGTATTGCATCAAATGGTCAACGGCAGCATGCAACCGCTGGGATTTTTTTCCGGAAACTGGACAAAGCTCAAGCAAAGTATAGCACCTATGATAGGGAGCTTCTGGCAATGTACATGGGCGTAAAATACTTCAGGTGTATGATTGAAGGGCGAAGGTGTCATATACTCACTGACCATAAGCCGCTTACGTACGCGTTCGCACAGAAAGGAGATAGATCAACACCGCGACAAATTCGACACCTTGACTTCATTGGGCAACTCACTACCGATATTCATCACGTCTCAGGGGTATCAAACATAACCGCAGACCTGTTTCGTTTTCGTTTTTTAATGCATTTTTATTTTTCGAATTCATGAACTCTTAACAGCTAGACACAAAAAACGCTTAAAACTAGCTTAACTAACTTAACTATGTTATATATGTACTAACTTAATGGCCCTATGCGGGCACTCTTAGCTAAACCTAATGCTTAAACTATGTCTTTCGACGTAACATAACTTAAAATATTTATTAAATCTATACTTACAAATATTGGGAAACTAAGAAAAAAAATTTTTTGAGCAAAACCTTAGTAAATGAACCGTATTTTTTATTTATATATAAAACTTACAAACTACCAGCAGCATTTCGGGCAACATGGTAGATTAGCGGCACCGCTACACTGTCTTGTATCAGACCTTCGCTATCTAAATATAGGAACGCCTCCGGGGGGATGAAGCCGTTAAGACGCACGCTCTCGTGATACAAATCATTGGGGTAGTATACCCCAGAGATCGGGTTATTCATCGAGGACATTGCTCTTACAGTGTGCCTTCGAATAATATTGATCAGGAAATTATCCACTCTGTTTATGTTCGCCCTTTTATGCAGGACCTCATTAGAATAGAATTTTATGTACTGGGACTCTGGAGTTCTGTACAACTGAAGACAAGCCCTAAGGCAAGCCCTCTCAAACACCCGAATCCTTTCCATCCAGCTTGCTCCCACGTTGAACCACACGGGACATCCATATACGAGCATGGGCCGAATAAGGGCCATGTAGCAGATTACCTTCACCCTTGCATCGAGTTGGCTGCTATAAAATAGTCTCTTTGTATGGGCAAAAGCACCTCTGGCTCTGACCAGAGCAGCATCTACATTTTTGTTAAATTATAGATATTGATCTAGCCAGATCCCAAGGTATCTAACCACACTTCGACTCGCTAGTGGCTGCCCGTACTGTCCCACGATTGAGAACTTTCTCCAATTCTTTCTGGTATCCCTGGAGGCCCCAGATAACGACGTTCTAAACAGAATAGTCTCTGCCTTCTGGAAGTTGATCTTCAGCTTCCAGTCGTCGCAGTATATCCTGATCTTATCGAAATCACTCTGCAAGAGTATTGCAATGACCTCGATCTTTGGTCCTGACCTATACGCGATCAAGTCGTCTGCATACGCAATAGCATGGGGAGGAGTTCCTACAAGATCACTCGTGTAAATGTTAAAGAGGATCGGCGAATTAACCGCACCTTGTTGTAGACCGTTTTTGATTTCGAACGTCCCAGCAGAAGTCACATTGCCGTTTTTCACAATAAACTGTCTACTGGTGAGCATATTACAGAGCATGTACAGCAGTGGTTTATTTATACCCAGCCTGCTCAACTTGTAGAACAGTCCTTCTAGCCATACGGTATCGAACGCCTTCTCCAAGTCAACCAGACAGGCACCCGTGCATTGTTTCTTGCTTTTGTTCCATTGGATATCCGATACCAGTATAGACGCGGCATGTATTGTATCATGACCCGCCTTGAAACCGAATTGGTTTTCCGGAACTATATGCATGTCCTCAACCCACCTAGTCAAGGCTCTATTGACCACTTTTTCGAATACCTTGCTGATGTTCGGAAGGAGACTTATCGACCGGAGATTCGCCGGATTGGATGTATCTTTACCTCTTTTGGGAATAGGCTGTACCACCGCTGTTTTCCAATGCGCCGCATAATGTGCATTATTCAGCACATTATTAAATAGGTTAGTGTAAATGTCCACCGCTTCTGGAGGGAGATGTCGAAGCACAATGTTAGATATTCCATCGATACCTACTGATTTCTTCCTTCTCAATGAGTCGAAGATCGTTTGGAGCTCCACCTTCGATATGAACGGGGGATGTAACCCCTCATCGGCGACGACATTATTTGCCATGTTATCGTCATTGAACTCGGTAAAACCTATGTTCTCTGATCGCCAGTGCTCTATATCATTTCGAAGGTAGACGTTGTGCACAAGGACTCGATTTTCCAGGTCGTGGTTCGGGCAAATGGTATCATTCACCTTGTACACTTACTGGAAAGTCGCTCCTATAGCCTCTACTTTCTCCTGGGGATCTTCAATCATGAAAAAATTGTCATCATCGACAGCGTTCCCGGGATCTATGCCTGCTGTTATTAGTATTTGTTCGTTGTTCGTCGTTCAAGAGATCTTATGACACGGCAGGTCGTTTTGATTATTAATCCGAAAAATTTTATTTATTTGCGGGAACATACTCGGGTTGTTGGATTTTACAGCCCGAATTTTGTTGTTCCAATGCAGATTTACAGAGAGTCTGTAATTTTCTCTAATTAACTGTTGGAGATTTTTAATCAACAACTTCATTGTCCTAACCTCCGAGTTTTATCTATCCGTAAACTGTCTGTACAAGGTTTTGAGTCTTGACAGAAGTCTACTTTACCGCAGACCTGTTGACTACGTCACCGATCGCTTTGTATGGTCAAATGTAAAAAAGGACTGCACCGAGTTTGTCAAACAGTGTCTACAGTGCCAAATCTCAAAAGTAACAAGACACACGACGACAGATATATCGAAATATATTCTACCATCCGCTCGTTTCGAACACATAAACCTCGACATTGTGGGTCCCTTCCCACTGAACAGG
The DNA here is from genome assembly GCA_963082735.1 of Pocota personata. Lineage (NCBI taxonomy): Eukaryota > Metazoa > Arthropoda > Insecta > Diptera > Syrphidae > Pocota > Pocota personata. The sequence continues at coordinate 62,718,941 of OY720429.1, read as the reverse complement.
GGCAAAGATACTGCTTAACAATAATCGCCCGTTTCACTCGCTGGCCAGAGGTTGTGCCAATGACAGACATGACAGCCGAAAGTGTAGCTGCAGCTTTGATAGAAGGATGGATAGCGCGGTTCGGGACGCCTACGTCGATCACTAGCGACCAGAGTCGACAATTCGAAGCACCACTTTTTCAAGAACTGGCCCGAAAAAGTGGTATCAATCACCTTCGGACCACATCATAACACCCGCAATCTAACGGGTTGATCGAAAGGTTCCACCGGACACTAAAAGCAGCGATATTGTGCCAAAATGAAAACAGGTGGGTCGAGCATTTACCATTGATACTTCTAGGGCTACGTTGCTTTCAAACCGGACGTAGGATCTTCGCCAGCAGAGATGGTGTACGGCTCAACATTGCGTATTCCTGGAGAGTTTTGCGAGCCAAATGCAGCAGAGAGAATCATATCACAGAGCGGACTTTTGAACGATCTATCAAGAACCATGGCAAACCTTCGTCCAACAACGACAGCCCATCACACGAAACGTCCAATATTCGTAAGCAAATCTCTAGAAGCATCGACACATGTCTTCATCCGGAATGACTCGGTAAAACCATCGTTAACCAGACCGTACGAGGGCCCATATCAAATACTGAAGCGCTACCCAAAGTATTATTTAATTAGGATGAGGAACAGGACGACGAAAATTTCGCTTGACCGGCTCAAGCCAGCCTTTCTTGCCTCCGATGACCAAGGCAGCGAAAATCCAGCAAACGAAGCTCCGCCAATCTATCAGCCACCATCAAGGGAATTCAAAGCCGGAGGCGAACGAAAAAGCACACTCAAGCAGCCAGCGTTACCAACACGCTCAGGGCGACGTGTACGTTTTCCACAGAAGTATGAATTTCAGTTCTAACACTCACCCTAATACTCCTCTAGGGGGGAGTACTGTGGCAACTCCTCACAGACTCCACTAAGTTAGCAAATTCTAAATGGCTAAATGGCAACTCCGCATTATCTCCACTAACACCACTACACTAACAGATTCTCTGACTAGTTGAAACATCATCAATCGTACGATGCGCTGTTACGTCCGCTCCCTCACTCGCACGGATGCAAAAGTGTAGAAAAAGGCGGACTCTTCCACGAGATCGTATGACAGTTCATTCTTACTCAGATTTCTATGGCCGAAAGATACAAATTCTAAGTTGTTCTAACAAAAAAATAAAATATACATTCTTTTCGAAGACTTAGATTTTTGTTTCATTCGCGCAGTGGTAAGGGTTCCACATACAGTACACTTTTGCCCCGCCCATTTTTTGGAAAAGATTTCAAAAATTCCAATTTTTTTTAAATTAATTCATTAATTTTTACCTTTGTGTACACCCCAAATACTACCTTTGTACCAATTTTTAGGGTTCTATATTCATGAGAGGAGCTTACGACATCTACAAGTGGAAGAGAATGGGAATGCACCAGCTTCAGCTACCTTGTCGTGATTTGAAGGATTAGGAGTCAAATATCCTAAGGGTCGGAAAAGATCCCAGATGAGACATCGAAATAAGCGCTGAAGGCGTCCTACTTTGACATTAAAAGAAGAAAAAGTATGTATGAATAGAAGAATCGAATGATATAACTGCTCCAGGTCGCACTCGCAGAAGCGGAAATCCACCCGTAGTCTTCTCAACTGAGGCTATAGCAAGGATTCTGGAGGCCCTAACCATCATACCCTCGACCCCCAACACTGGCACGTATTTAGGAGTAACAAAATGTTGGATTCTGAAGATTCCTGCACTATCTTCCAGACACGTTCCGCAAGCTAAGCTTGCAAGGTGGAGAAACTAGCGGGGGGTCCAACCTGATACGCTTAATCTTCAACATAATGGATAAACGGCTGATCACTTGGACCGGACGCTGCCTCCTCTTCTATTAGCTCGAACCGGAGCAAAGGAAGCAAGAAGGCTTCAACCTCTCCTGTCGGTCGACATATGCCCGTACCTCATGCGCGTGCGTCTTCCTAGAGACCTCAAGCCGGTGACGTTGTATGCGCACAAGGTCTGAAGAGGGGCGCTACAGCCAGTAATGGCGGTAGTACGTACCGGTGGATAGTAAATCAGTCAGAAATCCACTGACTAAAACCCCTCTTATTGGTATCGTTGCCCAAGCACAAATTCCAAGACGCTTAAAACTAGCTTAACTAACTTATCTATGTTATTCTAACTTACTGGTCCTACATAACCTATATACTTAAAACTATGTCTTTCGACGTAAACTAACTTAAATTCTTTATTTAAAAACTTTTCTTTTTTAAAAAAACGTACCTAAAATACCTACACTTAAGCTATGTAAGTCGGTCATGGAAGAAAAAGAACAGCCAACTTTAAACAGGCTACCCTTCATTATTGGGAATCAACGAGGGAGTTCCCTCTCTTTCGGTTAGCCACCAGAATTGTCCGTACTGACGTTGTACGTCCTTCACATCTCGACTCGATACGCCCTGCTGAACCGGAGACGCTCCACACTCCTGTGTGCGACGTCTCTGGCGTAGTTGAGTCACCTATCCGCAGCTGTCCGAGCATCATAGAAGATTAGCGGCATCGCCAGTCTGTCCAGGATCAGACCTTTCTCATCGAAATAGAGGAATGCCTCAAGGGGAACAAAGCCGTTGAGGCGCACTCTCTCGTTTCACCTGCAATTGGGGTAATAAGCCCCAGAGATAATTTTATTCACCGAGCTCATTGCTCTTACAATATGCCTTCGAATCAGCTTGATCACGAAATTATCCACCCCTATTAGATTAACCCTGTTGTACAGGACCTCATTTTGATAGAATTTTATGTACTGGAACCATCTTCGATGGAACGATTACATATTTCGGGTCGTAAAAAATGCTGCAAAATGCCTAGGATTTCTTAAGCGGTGCAAGAAATATTTTACCCCGTCTGATCTGACCTCAATTTATAAGGCATTCATTCGCCCAAAAGCTGGAATATGACGCCCACATTTGGTCTGGTGTACCCAAGACTGTTCTGCGTATTCTAGACATGATACATAAATGCGCGTTAAAACTTAGGTATAAGAGACAATGTGAGCTCCATAAATTCACTCGAACATCGTAGAAATGTCTTGTGTCTTCCCTATTTAATCGCTTCTTTTTATAAGAAATGCTCCAGCGAAATAGGCAGTTCCATTCATCCCATTCAAAATTTTACCCGCAATACGTGTCATGCTTCGAATGCATATCAGTTCACCCTTAAGCTCAATTTCGGTTTTACTGTCAAATATAGTTTATTCGTTTATAAGCCGAACGATATGAATGTGGAATGATCTACCAGGTTCTATATTTCTCCATCACTACAAACTTTAAACATCCAAAGCCAACGTGCACAGGCTTCTCCCCTATTCCTCTTCAAAATTTTCCCAAACGCCCGTGCCCTGAAACAATATAGTGGTGTTCATGTCACATTGGCGCGCGAGTTACTTATCTAAAGATACTCAGCCACATACCGAAATCCAATTTCATAACTCATGCCGGATATGGATGCATCCGCAGTCACCACTTGCAGTAATATTAGCTGTACTCGCTGTACTTCGCACATTACATTCCTTAACTTAAACCTTCCATTCGCTTTGTACCTTATTTTTGCAACATAAATACTCGCGCAAATTATGTATATAAAAAAAAAAACAAAAATGCTACTTTCGTTGTGTTGTCGATGAGTGTATATTATTACTCGTATATACATAGTTGAATATAGACTCCTCGGCAATTGGTTGAGACACCCCCCTGATTTCAACGTTTCTCGATAATTTTGTTCAGTATGTGCTACAAATATTGCTGTAAGGTAATCATTACCAATTTCTAAGAAGATTCTAATTACCGTAAATCCTTTGTTTCCCTTAATTTTCTTGGAATTTGCAATTTGTCCCGAATTACCCGCGACAAGTGGTTGAGATAGGACTGGTTTTTTTTTTTAATAAAAACAAAATTTTCAGTTTTATTTTATTTTTTAGTAATGAGTGATTCCTCCCTAATTACTTACAACCTCTAACATTCTTCATGGAAGAGATTTAAACAGTCTTTTTAATTAATTTTCATGGGATTTTGTTCCATTAAGTTTCAATGGAGTCTTTAAGGTCTCCTACGTTATTCAATTGTCGTCTGCCTTGGTAGACAGCTCTGGAGAGATGGTTCCATACATTCTCAATTATGTTGAGGCAATGCTGGCCAGTCAAGAATAGAAACGCCCATCCGGGCTATGTGAATTGCTGCATTATCTTTTTTTTTGGTTATGATGCACGATCTATTCGTAGTCGTCACTTTTCATTCTGCCGTTTACGAAGCGGATTTTGGTATAATATTCCAAATCATGGCTCCACCACCGCCTTATTGCCGTCGTCCCAAAAACAGCTCGTCCTTCCTCAAATCATTAAAATAATGACGAAATCCGAATAGATCCATCAAGGCAAAAGCATTTCTCATCAGTGAGGATTCACCAACTCTTCTTCCATCTTTTGGCAAAGGTCAAACGGGTTGTAGTAGAGCGGGTTTCTTTTCAAACGCTTTCTTTGAAGATGTTCCCCTTCCGCTAACACACGCTGGCAAGGCCTTAGTTTTCGTTCGACATTCGAAATCCCTGCTGATATCATGATTTCCCTTGCTGTTGCTGTAGAATTTGACGGTTCTCTTAATAGAGACCGCCGCTTTGCTGGTGTCAAGTTATATTTTCGTCCAGGTACATATCTTTTCCCATAGTTTTCTGCGGCTCAAAAGTTTTGCAATTTTGTTGACAGAATATCCCTCTTAGCGCTTTTTTTTTTATCGAATTTGGATCTCCGTTTGGTTTAACATCTTTCCAGACCCCATTTTTAACTTTTTTACTTCTAAAAAGTGTTTAAATCCTTTCAGCTCACTAAAACTGGCAAACTACTCACACTGTGAATGGAATCCGCAACTGAAAAGTATTTACCTACGAATTAGAGACAAATTGCAGATTCCAAGAAAATTAAGGGAAAAAAGAATTTATGGCGATTAGAATCTTCTTAGAAATTGATAATGACTACCTAACAGCAATATATAATGACTACCATTGCAGCATCAGCCGAAGCGCTGAAAACTGTTGCCCGAACTTGCCCCCATCTATTACTCGACATGTATAATAGCTGTTTAAGGAACGGAATTTTCCCCAAGAAATGGAAAACACAACGCCTTGTACTGATTAGCAAGGGAAAGGAATACCCAGGCGAAGCATCAGCGTACAAACCTCTATGTATGCTCGACACAACAGGCAAACTTTTCGAAAGGATGTTGAAGCAACGACTCTCAGCAGCTATCCAGAGGAGAGGCGACCTATCAGAACGACAATATGACCGCAATAGGCGCAGTGCAAGACGTAATCAGAACTGTCCAAGAAAACCAACAGAGGAACCGCTATTCAAGAAGGATAATCATGCTAGTGACTTTGGACGTAAGAAATGCTTTCAACTCTGCCCGATGGTCCAACATGCTGGAGGCGTTAAAATGTACTTTCAGAATACCGCAATATTTACTGCGAATGATAAAAGAGTATCTCAGGGATAGAGAACTCACCTATGACACCCCGGAAGGACCACGTAGGAAGCAAATAACTTCTGGAGCAGCGCAGGGATCAATACTTGGTCCTGATCTATTGAACATATCCTATGATGGCATAAAAATACTTTCTTGGTCAGCTATGCAGACGATATTGTAGCAGTAATTACCGCACGGGACACCGAGGACGCCCAGAGACGACTGAATCAAGTTATGAGACGCGTGTACTCCTGGATGGAAGACCATGGACTTAGCATAGCGACGGAAAAAACGGAAATAGTTCTGCTAACTAGAAGACAGATCCCCACGATAATTGATTTTCAAATGGGGTCGCAGATGGTAACAACAAGGAAAGCATTGAAGTACCTCGGAATAACATTCGACACGAAACTGACGTTTTGGCAGCATATCAAGTCGGCGGCCGATAGATCTGTAAAGACAACAGTACTATTAAGTAGGCTGATGGCGAACATAGGTGGCCCAACGGCAAACAAACGGAGACTGCTTATGTCGATTACACACGCCATTCTCCTGTATGGATGTGAAATCTGGGCCGACGCACTCAAACAGGAGAAATACAGAATGTAGATGGCCGCAGTACAGAGGCGCACAGCACTACGGGTTGTAAATTCGTATCGAACATTGTCGGAACCAGGCGTCCTCGTAGTCGTGGGACTGACCCCAATTGATCTTCTAGCGGCAGAGAGGAAGTACGTCTACGACAAAAAAGGCGGAAATTGGAGTGGAAGCGGCAACCGAGGAAGCGAAGGAGCTCACCAAACAGCAGTGGCAGGAGAGATGGAGCATAGAAAGCAGAGGAAGACGGACCGCGAGAATCATCAAGAACGTTGCCAAATGGAAGGAACGGAAACACGGCGAAGTAAATTACTACGTCACCCAGTTTCTTACTGGACATGGGTATTTCAACGCCTACCTCCACAAGATAGGAAAAACAAGGAGCTCAGCTTGCCAATACGATGACTCACAGGTGGACGACGCAAACCATACGTTCTTTGAATGCAGCAGATGGAAAGCCGAAAGGAGTGCGTTGGAATCGCAAATCGGAGTTATCAGCACGGACAACATAGTGGCAAAAATGTCAACCAGTGACCAAAACTGGAATCGAGTACACTCATTCATAGAAAAGGTACTCAAAATAAAGAAGAGAGAGGAAGACGAAAACGCAACCTCATAACATTTATGTAAAAATGATGAAAGCCACACCGGCAAGAATGAATAAACCCGCAACAGGAGATAAATGAAAAAGCCGGTCCCCGGACGGGAAAGAAAATGACACCACTCTGAAGTAATGCAAAAGCGGTCCCGGAGTGGATGGTGTCAAGTTGAAAAAGGGGTTAAAGGTGTTTTTTTAGTGGCGTAAGAGTAAGTCCCATACTACTTGAAACAGAGCGGGACTATTTCTCGTGAGCATTAGCGTTTTCTACCATCCCCATTGCAGAGAGAAAAAAAAACAAAAACCATTTGTAGCACATACAGAACCAGTTGTCGAGGAAGGTATGTATGTTATTAAAACGTGTTAAAATGAGTACAGAGTACTAAAAAAGATCAAAGGGTACGCAAAATAGAAAAGGGAACAAAAAAGGATTGGCGGAAAGTAGAAAGAGCGAATAAGAACAAACTGCTAAAAGTAAGACTACGAGTATATAAGAGTTCTGTTAGGAACCCTAAATTACTACCACTCCTTTTTAGTAAACTGTCTACCCCCGTTTGTTATATTCAAGTTCCATGACTGTGAGCTGGCTTTGGCACTAGTATGCTCAGTCTCTAGTAATTTATTACGAACGCCTCGAAAACCATTCAGCAAAATGTAGTTTTATGTGCGGATCATCATTTTTACCTATATAAAGGATAGGCTGAATTTGTATATAACAGACTATATCAATGTACATTTTGCACGCAAACTTTCACGATTTCACAACGATTACTCTGACTTCAAAGAGATTGCGGCCAGAGTCCCACAAGGAAGTGTCCTTGGCCCGGTTCTATATGCAGGAAAGAAACTGCGTCGTCGCCATATTTGCTGACAATACGGAGATATTGACAACGGGCGATACAATTGCAGCAGCAACTGAAAAGCTGCAACATGCTATTAATAAAGTATACGCTTGGACGAATTCTTGGTGTATTGTGCTGAACGAAAGCAAATCTACTCACGTCAACTTTATCTACAAAAAAGTGGATAGAATACCTATATATTTAAAATCGGCTCAAATACCATGCGCGAACGAAGCAAAATATCTAGGAATGACTCTACATGTTAAGCTTAAATGGAAATCGCACGTAAAAAAGAAACGCGACGAGCTCGAAAACAAATACCGACAAATGTACTGGCTTCCCGGAAACATTCGAAGTTGAGCCTACATAACAAACTGCTTATCTATAAGTAAGTGCTTAAGCCAGTGTGGACGGATGGTCTACATCTATGCGCTTGAACCAGAAAAAGCAATAGAAACATCCTACAAACTTTTGAAAATAAAGTTCTTAGAACGATTGTTAGCGCACAGTGGTACGTACGTAACGAAGATATTCATCGGGATCTGGGAATTCCCAGCGTCGTCGAAGAGACGTTTGCTCGTAAACACAAAGATCGTGTCCAAGGCCATTGTAACCGTACTATCATTCAACTACTTGAAGCGAACAATTCAATTTGTCGTCTGCAAAGGACAAAACTTTTTGACCTCGCTTCTGGTATATGCCGGTCGTGTAACCCGCAGGAACTTTCATTGGAATTTAACCTGCCTAAAGCGCTACATTATTTTTAATTGCAAATGAACATCTTTTTCCAAAAATCACGAGTCTCGTAAGCGAAAATAAAACTGTTGGATAAGCGTCGGCTTATTTGTAGTAATAATTTTATAGAGCAATATTTTTTAGGGAGCAAAGATAGCTAAGATCATCCACAACTCGTATGAATGGACCCAAAACATCATTCGAAATGAATTTGGGAAAACGAAACTGCTTTCAGTTGAACAAAAACGCAATCAACTGAAGAAGTCTCGCGACTGTTTGAAGCTGTTGCAAACCGATCAAAGGTTTTTTTTAGGCAGACTTGCAATGGCAGCTGAGATCTGGGTTAACCACTATACCTCTGAGATCAAACAGTAATCAAAAGAGTTGATCACGATCGCCGAAGAAAGCTAAAGGTAAACTATCTGCGGATAAGATAATAGCATCGGTATTTTGAAACATAAAAGGAATCATTATACCTATGAACACTTTTTGCTTCCAAGTCTCATAAAAACCTATGTTTTTGGATTATTGATGTCTAACTTATTTTCGCTTTTAGAAATGGAATTAAGCTTTAGTTTAAACGCATAATTCTATTCGTATTACAGAGATTTGGATTTAGTATTATTTTTTGAATGAATCAGGTCCTTATGTTCAAAGGTGTCCCCCCTCGATGTTCCTGGAGGATTAATTGGTGGTAGCAGCTTAGCCTTTATTTCTATGCCACTAAAAGACCACTTGTCTTCTATGTCAGGATAGAAAAACCTATAGGAACCTGGTTTCTTCTTTAAAAAGCTGACGTTGTACATGTTGCCATCTTTCTCATTTATTTGGCCAACAAAACCTAATATCTTATTATTGTTTTTATTGGAACATTCCACCAATATATAATCGCCTGGATTTAAATGGTCGTAATTTAAATCAATACATGCTTCGTCTTCGTGCTCTGCATCAACTTGTTCAATCGATGAGTCATCAGCAAAGTTGAAATCTAGATCAGTGTCATCATTCACCGAATAGGAACCACTCTCATCTGAGTCCGAACTCGATTTCTTTGGCTTTTTAGATTTGATTGCCCATTTAGTGCTTTGATCTAGCTTTAAACGCTTGTTAAAAGAGTGATTTTTTTAAGCGCTTCTGACGTTCCTTGTGGGCAGTCTCAAGTTCATTTTTATTGGGTGTTTCTGTCAAAATCCGTGACATCCGCAACATTTTCTTTGAAAGTATCGCGATCTATCCGTGAATGCAGTTCTTGAAAAAGGGTAAATGCCTGGCCTCGCAGACCCTGAAACTATATTTTTAGGTGTAATTGCAGCAATATAAGCGGTATTAGCAATACCCGGAAGATCATGTATTCTTATAGTTTTTGCAGGATTATTTAAGAGCCAGTCATTTTGCGTCACGGATAACTTGTGTTTGAATGGTCCCAGGACTGCGACATCGAGGGGCTGAAGTCGATGACTGCAGTGAGGGTGGGGGTGTGACTAGGGCGATACCACGTTATAGGCAAAAGTTTATTGCTTCTATTGTACAATGGCTTTCGTGATTATAAATTAGAAGTAACTTCTTTGTGCATCTTGTTTGTTTTTGAATGAGTTCTAGAACTTTGATAAAAAGCACTCCAGTCATCCAACCACTTTTGGGGCTGCTAACATAACCGACGATGCCAGCTGGGGCTCCAGTAAGAATACTATCATGATATCTGGCTCGCGGGAAAATAAATACTGGAGGAATTGTATTACCAACTGCATTGACAATAGCGCACATAGTTATCAACTAGCCTCTTTCAGCAGAAACACACTGTCCAACTTGTTTTTGGCCTTTTTTTGCAATTACGTTTGGGGCTTGGACCACTGTAGTCACTCCTGTTTCATTTAGGTTCAATATTCGGTCGGGGGTAAAATTAAACTTACCAAGTGCTCTCTAGTAATTGGTTTGAAATTCTTCGATATTGTGCTTGTTGAAGCTTGTTTATCGTGATAAGCTCGTGTTTTCAGGCTTCCGTAAAGAAAGGGTGGTGTGTCTCTTCATAAATCTTTTCATCCACTCCCTTCCAGCTTGTCTGTTATTAATCCAAATATCGGGACATTTTTTTAGAAGGGTGGCATATTGAAATGCTAATGTTCGAGCTTGAACGTATGTTAATCCATAATTCATTCTTGAGCTTCGAATTAAATATTTCTCCAGCATGTCTTCTTCAGCGGTGACAAAAACTTGCCTTGTAGAAAAATTGCTCGAATAATCTTGACCTTGGAGAGTTTTGTTTTGTTTATAGTTCTTAATTCTATAAAACAAGGTATTCGGCAGAATACCGTAAGTACTGACAGCACCTCTAAGCGTCATTGTTTTATTTATTACTGCCGTGATGGCACTCTTTACGTCATCTTCGTTAATTTCTTTATTTTTTTTTTTCTTCTTGTAGTTTCGCACCATTGTATTCACCTGAAAATTATTTATTATTATTACACCAACTCACTATGTACGTACACTACACATATTGTTTTGAAATACAAATTCAAATGCAGCCATGCATGAGAAAGCAGATACAAAAAAAACCGTAAGGACACCTTTTATCATGTTCAAATCTGCCCCGACCATTTAGTTCAAACCTCCCCCAACGTGTCTTGTCACGAACAATTTAGCTTTAATTTGTTTGTACTTATATATAAAAAAAAAAACTTACGTTTACTTAAACGTCTTCAAAAAATATTTTTCACAAATAAAAAAGTTCACCAAAAAATTGTTATACTCTTACAAAGGAAAAAAAAAGTTGGAAACGCAGCATAAAAACATCCACCCCGAGCTACTTTCAAGTGACAACTGGACCAAGGTTTTATAAAGGCTCACTTTAGTTGTTCAAGAGGGTGCTTTGCTACTCAATTGCCTTCTTAGCCAAAAGAAGCAGCGGTTGGCAAGAATTATCCTACATCTGATTGCAGCGCTCTTGTCGTTATCTGAATTTATAGTGGAACCTAGGTAGACAAACTCCCTAAGTACCTCAAAGTTATATCTGTCTACGGTGACGTTCTGCCCGAGACGTCGATGTTGGTTGTCCTTTCTTGTTGACAGCTTATACTTGATCTTGCCCTCATTCACCTTTAAACCCAATTCCGCCGCTTCCGCCTCAATAAAACCAGGGCTGGTATTGGTAACTGTGGGTTTGAATTACTGCCACATCCTCACTATTCGTCTGATTAATTTCGTGCAATTCTGGAGAATTCACTGGGTTCTCGCGAATCCTTAAATTGATCTGTTAAAATTATATCTGGAACTAGAAAAGTCTTCACATTTTTGTTCATAGAACTGACGTTTAGAGATACACTATATTCGCAAAGAATATAGTTTCGGAGCATATTTTCCTATATAGCACTGAGCGCACACCTCCCAAGAGAGAGAAAAATTTATATGCTGTTCACGGACTTATAATGAAATTATTGAGATCATTTCCATCTTTATCGAAATTATTTTCGTAACGGGAATTTTTTAGTCTCCGATGCCTAGCCTAATTATGTATAAATGATCAAAATACCCTCTGCATTTCTAAACGCACATTGCATCACATGATAGAAGATTTGCATACATACAAGACAAAGTGTATCGTTCTGCAATTGCAAATCAGTAATCAATTACCTCACAGTGTGCCCTAAATGTAGGTATTCCGGTGGTATTATAATGACAAAGAACACGACCACAACCTTGACGTCAGATGGCTATGAAGTTTGCGGTTAACTTGATGTGGGGAGGTGATAGATTATCCATGCGCCCACGCTAATAAAACAACCCCAAATAACTGCTCCACCATAACATGCCAAATTGAGGTAGAAGGGAGAGAATTTTTCTATTTACGGTAGTATTTGACATTAAATCCAGTCATACTGTTACAGTCTATTGCGGGGTCATTCTTTCCTTACAAAAACTAAATTTATCTTAACCAGCGGAGCGGAAATAGAACAAAAAAAAAACGCAATCCTTTGTCCAACCCATTTCCTTTCGTTACCTTTCGAAGGCGTATAAATTCCCACTCTTCATAGTGTATCTACATATGTATGTACTCGTATGTTTGTCGATCAACGCAGTTTCTTCAGAAAAAGGACACATTGATGCTCACCCCAAAGTAGCATGGATGTTGTTTGGCCATTAAATAAAAAGCAAGTATGTATAGGTACTATGCTGGCAACCATGACTCTTCTTGCTGACCAAATCCAATTGTTATCTCAGCAAAAAAGGGTGTCATCTTACCTTTTCCTACGCGCACAATACTGAAACGTGTACTTTTTTCTATCTTGCATTTGCTGTCTGTGATATTTTGTCCATTTACTGATTGATTTGAAGGAAGAAAATTCAATCGACTTGAAGTATAAGTGAAGCTGAGCTAACCGTCCTGTGAAAACCTTACACTACTCTGTCTTTATCATTTTTACGTTACCGAAGTCAAGTGAATGAAGTTCTTTGGCTAGAAAGTACAATTTGTCCTGTGATAGTCGATTTGTACATGGACTCTGTAATAAAAATGTTATTATTCTCGGATACTCGTAGATGAAAACTTAGTTGTTTGTCACAGACCGTAAGTACTTGAAGGAAGTGATTGATGATGGAAGTAAAGTATTATATAAGGTTACGAGTATACGAAGTATACGACCGATTTATTTTTAAACAGTTTTACTTAATGTTATTGAATTGCTAACAATCCATTTCGTTAAATTGGAATGTAGCCACTTCAGTTCTAAAATTTTGATTGCTTATGAATTATTTTCGACCCAGCATTTTTATAAAATCTAATAACTTTCTTCGAACTACGAAACTTCTTCACACAGATAGCTTAAATAATTGAATTTTATAGCATGAATATGTATGCGGCCAACAATAAAAATAAAATACCATATTTGACAAAAAAGGAAAAAGATCAAAGGCAACAACAATAATTTCAAAGGCTTAGAGAAATGTACATACGAGTAGGGCCCATGTATTGATTGTGTGTTTTGGTTTAAAGCATAAACGAACATCTACACAGGAGACCTGTTGACACGGGTGCCCGGGGTGGCATCGCTGGAATTCCACAAATATCACTGCATCAGATTATTGGAACTCCACGCATCACACGTATTCCTTTAATCTGATAAAAATCAAAAAAAAAAAAAAAAAAACAGACAATATTTGGCATGTAATATCTATGCCACAACAAGAACTGTGAAAGTATCGGCAGCTGGAAAGCTGCATACCCAGGTACAAAGAAGGTCAATAATATTGTGTCTACCGTATTTTTGATTTAAAAAAACAACCTAAGTAACTTAATAAATACACTCAAAGCTATCAAGTTCACAAATCTCTTACGACAGCGAATTGTGAATATTTATTCGATGGCAATTTTAGTATTGTCACATCTAGCGGCTACAAGCAGCTCTTGATTGTTGTAAGTCTTTCGTGATGAAATCTTGAAATTAGTTAAAAATGCTTAGTGGACTACATACCCTGAGCACCTGCATATGAGGCCGGACGCCGTCCGTTGCATGAGTCGAAGAGATGTTCAAAGTTTTTTTTTTTTCTTTAGCGTTACTCAAGTACTACTTGATTCTCATTGAATTTTAATTTATTCAACGTTTTGTATCTATTAACTTTGTTTTTAATAAATTTTAGAATAAAATTCGAGGCGAATCAAACAGTACTTGGATTGCACTAAAATAAAAACAACCACGGACATCTCTTTGACTCATACACCAGTTGGCCATCGGCCTCACATGCAGGTGCTCAAGGCGAAGCTACGCGGCGTGTAGTCCAGTAATACGAGTATGTATGTTTCTTTGGAGAGTCTTTCACTGTTTTATTATTATTTTGACCAATTTTTCATTTTATTCTGTGGGCGATTATTCATTAGGATAAACAAATCCAAATATTGGGCGACTTTTTATTTTGGTCTATGGGCGGATGTTAGTTACTTTTGGGTGTTTTTATCTTTCTTTTGGGTCTTCTAGCATTGCGAAGAATCGGAGCTTGGCAGATGATCCGGTACTAAAGCGTTATAGGTTCTCCTACTATGATAGAAGTTTTAAAAAAAAGCTACAACCTTGTCGCTGAACACCATCAAGTAAGCTCAAGTATGTCATGGAAGCGCCCGCTCAAGCATGCGAGTTATATTCAAGTTTTAGATAAACAATGAAAAAGCATTTACACCTTTTAAGGCACCATCAGTAATCTGCTGGTTCCATCGAAGACCAAGCACTGGCAAGGCATTAGATTCGACAACTTCAACTCCACCCATTCTGTGTTTGACTACGTTAGTATCCCGCTTAATAGATAGAAGATACTGGTTTTTTGACGCATTGAAATTAACTCAGTTTTTCGCAGTCCAAATGATGATAGTAAAAATATCAGTATCAGTAGAAGTATATCCATTTATTGCAAACTGCAAAGATCGACCATTTAAAAGTTGCAATCCAATTATTGTACATTCTATACTAAGCTACGAGTATTCGTATAAAGGTCAACAATTCTGCATTTACCATCAAGATGAAAGTACTGGATCTATTTATCTGTCAGGTAGGTCATTTATTCCCGTCTGGAAGGACGTGGCCGGAATCCTGATGACCGTCATTATTGAGATGGTTTCTTTTAAAGCAAAATTAATTCTGTAATCACATCGGCAGCGGCATTTATACAAATATTTTATAAACGTCTATGTCGTCTACTTCACACAAATAAAGTCTACTCTTAATGGTACTCTTATCGTTGGATAAGAATTTAAGTTGGCTTTACAGCTTTTAATCTAATTTTACCTTACCCTTACCTTTTTATACCCCATTCCATGGGGTATATTCATTTTAAATAGGGTGATTCAATTGGAGGTTAGAATTTAAATCTGGCACTACTGTGGTTCTGTCAAAGTTGAGCAGCTGATATTTCACATTTGTGAATACTAAGCATTGACATTTATAATTATGGAGATGAGTACGAGAGAACAATATATTTAAATTGTTAAAATCCATTTTCGAAATGGGGAAAATTTAACCAACAATATTCGGGCATTGAGAAATAATATCGGTATATGTACATAACCGTCCATCTTGTGACGTAGTAAAGAAATAATGGAAAAATTCGATCGTACTGGGTCAGTGTTGGTTTGAAAAAGTGTAGTGGTCGGGTTTCGAGACAGACCTTAAAAGACATAGGTTTTTCAACGATAAACCACCCACCCTGTAGCCCAGACTTGGCCCCGAGCCACTTCTTCCTTTTTTTCCAATTTGAAAGAGGAGTTACGAGGCCGGGGATTTACAGATGAGAACGAGAATAAGGCGGCCGTAGAAAGTCATTTTGAATTCAAAGAAAAAGAATATTTTGTCGGTAGTATTAAGGCACTGTATGCCCGATGTGAGAAATGCATTGCACTCTAGGGAGATTATGTTGAGAAATAAATTTGTTTAATCGGATCTCTTCTTTCACTTAATGCCTTAAGCCGCGAACTTATAGCCACTCCTCATATTTATATAAAAATATCAGCAGTTTATCAAAAACCAACGTGTTTAATTTCAAATTTAAATTGTTACCTCCAATTGAAAATTTAGCTTGCAGCATAGAAAAATAATTACCATAAATCCCCAAAATTGTATATACATATGTATTTGCTATCAATTTTAGAAGCTATGACGATCTAGCCGTATCCGTCCGTCAATCTGTCCATATGTCACTAATTTCTGGGCCTTAAATTTTGAGCTAGGAATATGCATTTTATATACATATAAGCTCTTTAGAATCTGAAGCAGTACAAGTGTAAACATTGATTAAATTCGCCCACAAATACGCCCATATTCCAGGACACCACAGCTATCTTGATAGATTTCTCAACTCCATCATTCTTTGAGCATCCTAGTTGATGACTTTGCGGTCAATGGTGGGCACGTGTTCTTTGTATTTCCTCGTTGTAGTAAAGCTTAGATTCATTAAATTCATGAATATAACTCCATCACCCACAAAGGAGACTTAACGTTGAAGCAATCCCAAGAAACTGTTATTAGCCAAGTCACTATGTATATATCTATCCATAACTTCAACTCAACTTCAACTAACATGTATTCGGGAATTTATTTGGCGTGCCTTGCGCAGGAGAGACATTCCTGATTAACAATTATCAAGGCTACATATGATGGGTCCACATGTTACGTTTTGCACAGAGGAAGGCTGTCTGAGGAATTCGAAGTCCAAAGTGGGGTTCGGCAAGGCTGCATATTTTCACCAATACTGTTTTTGTTGGTGATTAGCGATGTGCTGAATGCGGCCTTATCAACAGGAAATGGAGGAATTCGATGGACTCTCACATCTGAACTCAAACACCTCGACTACGCCGACGATGTATGCCTACTGTCTCACAGAATAATGGACCTTCACCAAATGACAGCAAATGTGGAGAGGGTAGCAGACGTCGTTGGGCTGAAAATTAACTCGGCAAAAACAAAAATGATCAGCCTAGGACCAAACTCATCAACTCATATATGTATTGCTGGACAAATGGTTGAGAGAGTAGAGAGTTTCCAATACCTTGGGAGTATTATCTCAACCGATACCGAACTGGATATAGCCAGCCGAATAGGTAAAACAAAATCTGCGTTTTGGATGCTATCCATAGTTTGGCGAAGTAATGCAATTAGCTTAAACACCAAGCTACGACTGTTCCGTTCCTACGTTGAATACGTGCTGCTATATGGATGTGGTACCTGGAGAATGACCGTCACTATCACGAGGAAGCTGCAAACGTTTGTCAATAGGTGTCTACGTTACATCTTAAGGATATTCTGGCCAAACCGTATCTCTAACGAACAGCTTTATCAGAGAACGGGCCAAGAACCTATAGGCACAACCATACGACGACGAAAGTGGCAGTGGATGGGTCACACTCTCCGAAAGGGTGACAGGTACATAGCTAACCTTCTAGGATGGCAGGATACGCAGAACAGTTGAGAAGGAAGCACGACAACTGGGAAAGAGTTGGGGAGAGCTGAGGCACATTTCCAGAAATCGCACACGATGGCGCGTAGGCTTTGTAGAGGCCCTAGGACCCACAAGGGGATACAGGACATAAGAAGAAAGAAGAAGAACATGTATTCCACTGAGACAAGTGTAAAATGTCTTGGAATCCAACAACGGTGCACCTACTTTTAAAAAAATGTCGTTTGCTCACTATTTTTACTAGAAACTGAAAAATACTACCTTTACAAAATATGTAGGCGTTAATATTCTCTACAATTCGCACATACATTATATAGGGACACGCCTACTTCTTGGGGCGCTTTGTTAAAAAAATAATGATTTGCATGCCCACTTTGTTGTTAATGGGTTAGAAGATTAGGCATAGTTCACCATAAAATCCGTTTCAGACGAATTGTAACTTTCGTATACGATTCTCTTTAATTTTGAGGCTTCATGTTAACAAATAATAACCTCCAGGCACATTCTTGTGGATTAAAATTGCATCATACTTAAAATTAAATAAGGGAAAACTTTTTGAAATAAGCAAATTTGAATTAAAAATTAGGGGAACAAATCTATTTCTCTTAAATTTCAGCCGTTCAAATAGTAAAGACATGCTGGAATGTCATTCGGCAAAATTTTGGGCGACTTCAATTTAGACTTGCTGAGTTCTAGCTGTGTTTCTGATTCGTACGGTGCTCTTATGTGTGAAAATGGTTTAGCGTCTTATATCAAAGAACTGACAAGATCAGTTTCAGGAACCTGTATTGATCATATATTTGCATGTTTTTCTAAAATAGCCATAAATCCTTGTGCTGCATTTATTTTTGACCTGCAAATAACGGGAGTCGGACAGAATCCCGAAAACCCAAAATCCCAAAAACCCAAAGTCCCGAAAACCCAAAATTCCGAAAATCCACAATCCCGAAAATGAAAGTGAACACCTCGCACCCACTCCAAATCCTACAGTGACCCCAAGCAGGGGGGTTGCAGGGGGCAGCATGCCCCCCATACATATTCTACTGTTTATGCATTGTGGATATAATATATATATATTTGAACATTTGAAAAATCTTTAATTTTATATAATTTTTCGGGAGTTAGTTTTCGGGATTTTGGCGTTTCAGGATTTTGGATTTTCAGGATTTTGGATTTTCAGGATTTTGGTTTTTCGGGATTTTGGATTGTCGGGATTTCAGTTTTCGGGATTTTGACCCCAACCCGCAAATAAAAGATCACTGCATGCCGGGTATTGTATCTAACAGCCTGAAAAGTAAAATAAAAGACAAATTTTTCTAGCTCGAAGAATTACCCAAATTGATTTCAACAAATTAAACCATGTCCTACTTCATTCTATTTGGGATGAAGTCTATTCTGAAGTAAACTCTTCAAAGGCATGCGATCTATTCATTAAACATTTAAAGGAACATATCTCTAATTCCTCCCATTTCATTCTAAATTTAAAAATTGATTTAATAAAATTTGCAAGGCACTTAACAATGAAGTACGATTAAGTAGTGATAGGTATTTTCATATTATTTAATTTAAAAGAGGAGTGGAAATTTAGCTGCAAAGCGGTAGTGTTTTTATCGTACCGAAATAGCAAATGATTTTAACAATTATTTTGTCACAGTTGCAAAAAATACTTTTTCCAGTAATTATATTTTATCTTGTAGTTGCTGTACAAACTTCAGCCTTTCAAATATTAGGTCATTACATATGAAATTGTCGACCTACCGATCATTCCTAAAGTGATCGTTGTGGCGTGAAGTTGTGCAGAGAAATTGGAAATACAGTTTTTTTTTTTAAGAAAAGAGTGCATTTTAATCTTGCTAATGGTAAAAATGAATTTACGCTATTAGCTCATTGAGTTGACTTTTTTCCTTACATAGAAAATGCTTTCGCCAACAAATTTAAGGGCAATTTTCCTTTTTCAATTTAAAAAAAAAAAACATGAACGCAGCCGCAGCGACTAGGGAAATTAACGGTGCTTTTGGTTTGGGTACGTGTAGTGAGAGAACTGATCGAAACTGGTCTACGAAGTTCAGCGAGGGAGATTTTTCGCTCGAAAATTTGCCGTTGTATGAGTCGAAGAGATGTTCAAAGTTTTTTTTTTTTCTTTAGCGTCACTCAAGTACTACTTGATTCTCATTGAATTTTAATTTATTCAACGTTTTGTATCTATTAACTTTGTTTTTAATAAATTTTAAAATAAAATTCGAGGCGAATCAAACAGTACTTGGATTGCACTAAAAAAAAAACAACCATGGACATCTCTTTGACTCATACACCAGTTGGCCATCGGCCTCACATGCAGGTGCTCAAGGCGAAGCTACGCGGCGTGTAGTCCAGTAAAATTCTTTGGAGAGTCTTTCACTGTTTTATTATTATTTTGACCGATTTTTCATTTTATTCTGTGGGCGATTATTCATTAGGATAAACAAATGCAAATATTGGCCAACTTTTTATTTTGGTCTATGGGCGGATGTTAGTTACTTTTGGGTGTTTTTATCTTTCTTTTGGGTCTTCTAGCATTGCGAAGAATCGGCCAACAATTTTTGGGCCATTGTTTGTTTGGGAGTTTTGGGCGATTACTCGCATAGCTTTTATGAACAATAGCCCAACATATAAAAATATGATACATAGCTTTCAAAAAGCAAAATACTTTTTTTTTGCTGAAAACGCAACCAAAAAGTGAGTGTGGCTCTATACAATGTATGGACGAATTTTATAGAAAGTCAATATATATATGTTTTGTAAATAAATATTTTTCAGTCTATGGTGGAAATATTGGCAAAACGATATTAATAACGGATTAAAAATTAAACGGATGGATATACGGAACAAAACTAATAATGGAAAGTAATGAAAATATAGGTACAGGGCCGCTAAGTATGCAATAGTCTGGCTGTGTCCGAGCCCCGTGAAGATGTAATGATTACATTTCGGAGCTTGGCAGATGATCCGGTACTAAAGCGTTATAGGTTCTCCTACTATGATAGAAGTTTTTAAAAAAAAGCTACAACCTTGTCGCTGAACACCATCAAGTAAGCTCAAGTATGTCATGGAAGCGCCCGCTCAAGCATGCGAGTTATATTCAAGTTTTAGATAAGCAATGAAAAAGCATTTACACCTTTTAAGGCACCATCAGTAATCTGCTGGTTCCATCGAAGACCAAGCACTGGCAAGGCATTAGATTCGACAACTTCAACTCCACCCATTCTGTGTTTGACTACGTTAGTATCCCGCTTAATAGATAGAAGATAGTACTGGTTTTTTGACGCATTGAAATTAACTCAGTTTTTTTATCAGTAGAAGTATATCCATTTATTGCAAACTGCAAAGATCGACCATTTAAAAGTTGCAATCCAATTATTGTACATTCTATACTAAGCTACGAGTATTCGTATAAAGGTCAACAATTCTGCATTTACCATCAAGATGAAAGTACTGGATCTATTTATCTGTCAGGTAGGTCATTTATTCCCGTCTGGAAGGACGTGGCCGGAATCCTGATGACCGTCATTATTGAGATGGTTTCTTTTAAAGCAAAATTAATTCTGTAATCACATCGGCAGCGGCATTTATACAAATATTTTATAAACGTCTATGTCATCTACTTCACACAAATAAAGTCTACTCTTAATGGTACTCTTATCGTTGGATAAGAATTTAAGTTGGCTTTACAGCTTTTAATCTAATTTTACCTTACCCTTACCTTTTTATACCCCATTCCATGGGGTATATTCATTTTAAATAGGGTGATTCAATTGGAGGTTAGAATTTAAATCTGGCACTACTGTGGTTCTGTCAAAGTTGAGCAGCTGATATTTCACATTTGTGAATACTAAGCATTGACATTTATAATTATGGAGATGAGTACGAGAGAACAATATATTTAAATTGTTAAAATCCATTTTCGAAATGGGGAAAATTTAACCAACAATATTCGGGCATTGAGAAATAATATCGGTATATGTACATAACCGTCCATCTTGTGACGTAGTAAAGAAATAATGGAAAAATTCGATCGTACTGGGTCAGTGTTGTCATAAAGCCAATTTCCGAAAAATAAATGAACACCTCAGCAAAGTCTCATTTGAGTTTGCCAATCTCCCTGTAAATGATGCCATCTCCTTGTTTTACAGAGAACTATTTGCTTCTATCTCCCTTTTTGTCCCTATTTCTCGGCCA
Organism: Pocota personata; assembly: GCA_963082735.1. Taxonomy (NCBI): domain Eukaryota; kingdom Metazoa; phylum Arthropoda; class Insecta; order Diptera; family Syrphidae; genus Pocota; species Pocota personata. The sequence continues at coordinate 62,697,485 of OY720429.1, read as the reverse complement.
AAACCCTTCTCTACATCCCCTCCATGGTACAATCGAAGACTCCGATCGTTACGCAACAAGAGAAACAAATTATGGTCAGTTTTCCTTCGAAACAAGTCTTTTTCTGACTATTCCAACTATCTCGGCTCATACCTTCAATTCACTCAGGCTTATAACTCCCTCTATCAACGATATGTTGACAATGCGCAAGTCAACCTTATAAGCGACCCTAAATCTTTTTTCCGATTCGTTAACTACAAGAAAAAATTTTACGGTTACCCTCCTTCCCTCTCTTACGAAAACATATCTTCAAGTGATCCACACACCATTGCTAATTTTTATGCCACCTTTTTTAAACAATCTTTTGCCGACAACGCCTTTGTTCCAGATCCCTTTTATTTCAACTACCTACCTGACTACTCCATTGGTCCCTTTCTCTCTCAAACTTTCGAACCTACTGTAATTGAAAATAAATTACAAAAACTTAATGATGAATACTCACCAGGCCCAGATGGTATACCCGCTATTTTTCTTAAGAAGTGCTCCCTCGTGCTCTCCTACCCCCTTTCGCACCTCTTTAAACTCTCGCTATCACAAGGCGACTTTCCTCATATATGGAAGTCCTCCTTCATAACGCCAATTCATAAAAAGGGATTAAAGAGCGAAGTTACTAATTATCGCCCGATAGCCAAACTTTCGCATATACCCAAACTCCTGGAAAGTATTTTGTACGAATCCTTAAGCTTTCAATGCAAGTCTTTAATTTCTCAAAACCAACATGGCTTTCTAAAAGGTAGATCAACCACCACAAACCTCGTTGAATTCACGTCCTCTGCGCTGTCGGCCTTAGAAAGTGGTAAAGAAGTCGATGTTGTTGCAACCGATTTTAGTAAAGCTTTCGATAAGATATCCCACAAATTAATCCTTTTCAAATTGTCTGCCCTTGGTTTTGAACCAATACTGCTGAAATGGATATTCTCTTATCTGGAAAACCGTTTCTATAGCGTTCGCTTCAGGTCCGTCCTATCTGCCCATTTCTGGCCACCTCTGGTGTACCACAAGGCAGTCATCTAGGTCCCCTTCTCTTCATCTTAACTATAAACGATTTGGAAAGGGTTATTAAACACTCCTCTATCTCTCTCTATGCCGACAACACCAAATTTTATAAACACATATCTTCATCACAAGACCCCTGCTTGCTTCAACAAGATCTAGATTCATTTTCTATTTGGTGTCTCAAAAACTGCCTAGAGCTAAATGTTGCGAAATGCCAATCCATCACCTTATCACGAAAGTACAACAAGTCCCCTCCCCGTCTTTACCTTCTTAATGATCAACCTATACCCATCGTACAGTCTCTTCGTGACCTTGGCATATTGTACGACCGGGAACTTAATTTCCGTTCGCATATTGACGAGATAATTCGTAAAGCCAATTCATCCCTTGGGTTTATTAAACGGTGGTCAAAGGAATTCTCTGATCCCTACGTAACCAGATCTCTCTACATCACTTTCGTCCGCCCCCTCCTCGAAAACGCCAGCCAAGCATGGTCACCCTATCAGCAAGTTCATGTAGCCAGAATCGAAAGCATACAACGACGTTTTCTTCGATTTGCCCTCCGCGGTCTTTCTTGGAACGATCCCCTAATTCTGCCTCCCTATCATGACCGCCTCAAACTCATTAACCTGAATAGCCTTGAGTACCGGAGAGATGCTGCAGACATTCTCTTCATTCATCGCCTCCTCTCAGGCTCTATCGATTGCCCGTCTCTTTACAACTCCATCTTCTTAAATACTAACCCTCGTAATTTAAGACACCCCCGTCTCTTCTATCTGCCAACCCACCGCACGTCCTACGGCTCCAACGAACCAATTTCCCGTATGCTACGGAAAGTAAACTCAAACATTTCCATTTTTGATTTCAACCGTAGCTCTTCCTCCATTAAACTTAGCCTCCTTCTACATAAGCCCTAGCTTTAGCTCCTAGTTATAAGTCTTAGTTTTTAGTTCTAGTATTGTAAGTATTGTATTGTATTTTTTTTCTAGCTTGTATTAAGCCAAATAAATGGGACATTTTGCCCCACCAAAATTAAAAAATTGGTTTGAAAAAGTGTAGTGGTCGGGTTTCGAGACAGACCTTAAAAGACATAGGTTTTTCAACCCACCCTGTAGCCCAGACTTGGCCCCGAGCCACTTCTTCCTTTTTTTCCAATTTGAAAGAGGAGTTACGAGGCCGGGGATTTACAGATGAGAACGAGAATAAGGCGGCCGTAGAAAGTCATTTTGAATTCAAAGAAAAAGAATATTTTGTCGGTAGTATTAAGGCACTGTATGCCCGATGTGAGAAATGCATTGCACTCTAGGGAGATTATGTTGAGAAATAAATTTGTTTAATCGGATCTCTTCTTTCACTTAATGCCTTAAGCCGCGAACTTATAGCCACTCCTCATATTTATATAAAAATATCAGCAGTTTATCAAAAACCAACGTGTTTAATTTCAAATTTAAATTGTTACCTCCAATTGAAAATTTAGCTTGCAGCATAGAAAAATAATTACCATAAATCCCCAAAATTGTATATACATATGTATTTGCTATCAATTTTAGAAGCTATGACGATCTAGCCGTATCCGTCCGTCAATCTGTCCATATGTCACTAATTTCTGGGCCTTAAATTTTGAGCTAGGAATATGCATTTTATATACATATAAGCTCTTTAGAATCTGAAGCAGTACAAGTGTAAACATTGATTAAATTCGCCCACAAATACGCCCATATTCCAGGACACCACAGCTATCTTGATAGATTTCTCAACTCCATCATTCTTTGAGCATCCTAGTTGATGACTTTGCGGTCAATGGTGGGCACGTGTTCTTTGTATTTCCTCGTTGTAGTAAAGCTTAGATTCATTAAATTCATGAATATAACTCCATCACCCACAAAGGAGACTTAACGTTGAAGCAATCCCAAGAAACTGTTATTAGCCAAGTCACTATGTATATATCTATCCATAACTTCAACTCAACTTCAACTAACATGTATTCGGGAATTTATTTGGCGTGCCTTGCGCAGGAGAGACATTCCTGATTAACAATTATCAAGGCTACATATGATGGGTCCACATGTTACGTTTTGCACAGAGGAAGGCTGTCTGAGGAATTCGAAGTCCAAAGTGGGGTTCGGCAAGGCTGCATACTTTCACCAATACTGTTTTTGTTGGTGATTAGCGATGTGCTGAATGCGGCCTTATCAACAGGAAATGGAGGAATTCGATGGACTCTCACATCTGAACTCAAACACCTCGACTACGCCGACGATGTATGCCTACTGTCTCACAGAATAATGGACCTTCACCAAATGACAGCAAATGTGGAGAGGGTAGCAGACGTCGTTGGGCTGAAAATTAACTCGGCAAAAACAAAAATGATCAGCCTAGGACCAAACTCATCAACTCATATATGTATTGCTGGACAAATGGTTGAGAGAGTAGAGAGTTTCCAATACATTGGGAGTATTATCTCAACCGATACCGAACTGGATATAGCCAGCCGAATAGGTAAAACAAAATCTGCGTTTTGGATGCTATCCATAGTTTGGCGAAGTAATCCAATTAGCTTAAACACCAAGCTACGACTGTTCCGTTCCTACGTTGAATACGTGCTGCTATATGGATGTGGTACCTGGAGAATGACCGTCACTATCACGAGGAAGCTGCAAACGTTTGTCAATAGGTGTCTACGTTACATCTTAAGGATATTCTGGCCAAACCGTATCTCTAACGAACAGCTTTATCAGAGAACGGGCCAAGAACCTATAGGCACAACCATACGACGACGAAAGTGGCAGTGGATGGGTCACACTCTCCGAAAGGGTGATAGGTACATAGCTAACCTTCTAGGATGGCAGGATACGCAGAACAGTTGAGAAGGAAGCACGACAACTGGGAAAGAGTTGGGGAGAGCTGAGGCACATTTCCAGAAATCGCACACGATGGCGCGTAGGCTTTGTAGAGGCCCTAGGACCCACAAGGGGATACAGGACATAAGAAGAAAGAAGAAGAACATGTATTCCACTGAGACAAGTGTAAAATGTCTTGGAATCCAACAACGGTGCACCTACTTTTAAAAAAATGTCGTTTGCTCACTATTTTTACTAGAAACTGAAAAATACTACCTTTACAAAATATGTAGGCGTTAATATTCTCTATAATTCGCACATACATTATATAGGGACACGCCTACTTCTTGGGGCGCTTTGTTAAAAAAATAATGATTTGCATGCCCACTTTGTTGTTAATGGGTTAGAAGATTAGGCATAGTTCACCATAAAATCCGTTTCAGACGAATTGTAACTTTCGTATACGATTCTCTTTAATTTTGAGGCTTCATGTTAACAAATAATAACCTCCAGGCACATTCTTGTGGATTAAAATTGCATCATATTTAAAATTAAATAAGGGAAAACTTTTTGAAATAACCAAATTTGAATTAAAAATTAGGGGAACAAATCTATTTCTCTTAAATTTCAGCCGTTCAAATAGTAAAGACATGCTGGAATGTCATTCGGCAAAATTTTGGGCGACTTCAATTTAGACTTGCTGAGTTCTAGCTGTGTTTCTGATTCGTACGGTGCTCTTATGTGTGAAAATGGTTTAGCGTCTTATATCAAAGAACTGACAAGATCAGTTTCAGGAACCTGTATTGATCATATATTTGCATGTTTTTCTAAAATAGCCATAAATCCTTGTGCTGCATTTATTTTTGACCTGCAAATAACGGGAGTCGGACAGAATCCCGAAAAACATAATCCCGAAAAACATAATCCCGAAAACCCAAAATCCCAAAAACCCAAAGTCCCGAAAACCCAAAATTCCGAAAATCCACAATCCCGAAAATGAAAGTGAACACCTCGCACCCACTCCAAATCCTACAGTGACCCCAAGCAGGGGGGTTGCAGGGGGCAGCATGCCCCCCATACATATTCTACTGTTTATGCATTGTGGATATAATATATATATATTTGAACATTTGAAAAATCTTTAATTTTATATAATTTTTCGGGAGTTAGATTTCGGGATTTTTTTTTCGGGATTTTGGCGTTTCAGGATTTTGGATTTTCAGGATTTTGGATTTTCAGGATTTCGGATTGTCGGGATTTCAGTTTTCGGGATTTTGACCCCAACCCGCAAATAAAAGATCACTGCATGCCGGGTATTGTATTTAACAGCCTGAAAAGTAAAATAAAAGACAAATTTTTCTAGCTCGAAGAATTACCCAAATTGATTTCAACAAATTAAACCATGTCCTACTTCATTCTGTTTGGGATGAAGTCTATTCTGAAGTAAACCCTTCAAAGGCATGCGATCTATTCATTAAACATTTAAAGAAACATATCTCTAATTCTTCCCATTTCATTCTTCAGAAAAAATCAGATATCAGACTGAAACCATGGATAAATACTTTTCTTCTTAAAAAAATTAAACTCAACTAAAAGTTACGAAAGAAATCTTATAAGCATCAACATACGAGTAGTCTCAATTTAAAAATTGATTTAATAAAATTTGCAAGGCACTTAATAATGAAGTACGATTAAGTAGGGATAGGTATTTCCATATTATTTAATTTAAAAGAGGAGTGGAAATTTAGCTGCAAAGCGGTAGTGTTTTTATCGTACCGAAATAGCAAATGAGTTTAACAATTACTTTGTCACAGTTGCAAAAAATACTTTTTCCAGTAATTATATTTTATCTTGTAGTTGCTGTACAAACTTCAGCCTTTCAAATATTAGGTCATTACATATGAAATTGTCGACCTACCGATCATTCCTAAAGTGATCGTTGTGGCGTGAAGTTGTGCAGAGAAATTGAAAATACAGTTTTTTTTTTTTAAGAAAAGAGTGCATTCTATACCCCAAAAAGGTAATGGTGACAGTATGGTGGACGAGTGAGGGAGTTGTCCATTATTCCTTTCTCAAACGCGGAGAAACAATTACGGCCGAGTTGTAATGTAGAGAGATCGACATAATGCACAACAAATTGCTCCAAAAACAGCCGTCACTGGTAAATAGGCATGGTCCCATACTGCTGCTTGACAACGCAAGACCACATACTGCACAGTCGACGTTTCTGAAGCTGGCGGCATTGGTTTATGAAGTTTTGCCTCATCCGCCTTACTCACCAGACTTATTCCCAACCGATTACCACCTTTTCCGAGGTTTGGGCAATCACCTCCACAACAAACAATTGATAAGCCCAGATGCCTTTTTCAAAAGAGGCATTTTTGCTTTTGTGCTAACGTTGAAAAATTGTCACAGATGTAAATGGAGATTATTTTTTGGAATAAACTTTTTTCATTTTTGAAATAGCGTTGTTTAATTTTCCACATAAAAATCGGCAACTTCATATGTAACGACCTAATAGTTTTATTTGCAGAAGCAGTTTCTTTTTTGAGCCAATTTCTGGTTTGGAACTCTTAAAAGCAATCAATTCACTTAAGAACTCTAACGCCTATGGAAATGATGGTATTTCTAACATTGTTTTAAAAAAAAATAGCCTGCAATGTTGTTGACGTTTTAACACATATATTTCCTGAAGAAGAATTGAAAACTACGGACCAATTTCATTATTGCTTTTAATTTGAAATATATTTTAAAAGTCAGTTAAACGTAGAGTTTTGCAGTACCTAATAAGAATACATTTTTTAAGTTATTTGCAGTTTGGGTTTAGGGCAGGTTCTTCTACTGAAGATACGTTTTTGGACTTCACCTCCCTTATTCAAAAAGGTTTGGATGACAAAAAAACTTGTGCTGTAGTAGATATAACCAAATCATTTGACATGGTCGACCACAATATTTTTTTAAACAAGTTGTATAATATTGATTTATGAGGTTTTGCTTTCAAGGGGTTTTCGTCTTATTTAAAAAATAGGACTCAAAAAACGTCAAATTGGGTAATATATTTAGTGACATCAAACCAATTAATCTGGGTGTTCCGCAAGGTTCCGTTTACGGCCCGATTCTTTTCCTCATATATATAAATTAAATATTTGAGCTTCCATTTGTAGAAAAGTAAAAGCATATTGTACTATGCGAGCTACGGCTTGAGTAGATAAAACGATATTCTGTGAAATTTATTTCTTTATTTTCTAGTCTTTAGAACAATTCAGGTTCACACTATACTATTCTTCGCAATTCTTTTCTTACAATGTCTCTTTCCTCTCAAATCACTTTATCTCCTTTCAATTACTTAATTCACAAATCCAAACTAATTACTTCTTCTTGTTAAATCTCAACTTTCAATTTATCACAAAATTACAACTTCGCCCATTATCACTTTTCCAATCTCTTCGCCACAGTTTAGAAACTACTGCGCCTTTTTGATCGCCATCTGACCTTATATAGCAGAAGTTTCTGATAGCCAGAAACTTCTAGCAAATTCTTCGACCACTGGAACAAGAAAAATTCTGATGTAATAATTCCAAGATGACAATCATTTCGTGCAGTTACAATTCTCTCTTGTTCTCTTTTATCCGTGATATTATCCGAGCTGTGGTGACTAATTTCAGACACGAACCTCAAATGTAAAGACACTTCGGAATTTGTTGCCTGTTCGAGGGCGTAGTTATTATGCTACATTATGTTACAATATGCTGATGATCTCGCTATCGCTTATGACTCAACTAATCCCTTGAATGTAGTTGCTGAGAACTTGGTTCGCTGAACATAAGCTTGTGGTCAGTGAAAAAACTAAATTAAAGAGTTTTCAGATATAAGTGTTATATTTCATGCTCAGAATTGTACTAAACACTTATTATTTAATGCCATCTGTCCAGAATTTACGAGTAGCTCTACATGTTTTTATAGAGAGGAAAGTGTCTGTAATGTCAATTGTTTTAAAATTGAAACAGTTTAGCAATTTAAGTATTTGGGGTTAACAATAGATAATCAATTAGGCTGTACTGAACAAGTCATTCATTTAAAGCAATATCTTCTACCAACTATTCGATGTTTTTACCGTCTGCGCAAGTTAGTCTCTAATACTACTCTTAGAACCATTTATTTTTGAATTTTTCATTCCAAGTTAGAGTATAGAATCTGCTGCTGGGGAGGAGCCTACCTTAATAAATTGCAACCGCTTACTCTATTGCAAAAGTGCGCCGTAAGAAAAGTCTGTAATGCGATTCGGTTCTCTTTCGACAGATGAACATTCTTCTACTCGTAGTAAGGCACTTGTTTTATTTTAAGGTCCTTAAAATTGTTTCGTGGTTATATGCAAAGTCATATTTTTGACTCATAAAGCTTACGCAGCAATACTTTCGCTGCTGTTTGCCTACTATCTGACTACACTTACACTATCGTGTATCTTAAATTGTTTAATAAGCTCCCAATAGATATATGAAATATTAGAACATTGTTAGCATTCTAAAAACGTGTAAAGTTATGACTCCTCGGTTTTACTATACTCGTACATATAAGTATATTAAATAGAATTATTGCTGCGTTACATTGTTTGATCATCGTTTTATAAACAAATTCTTCTTAGTTTCATATCGCTTCTAATTTACTTGTTCAATTTTTTTGAATTACTTGTTTTTTATTACATTTCCTAATGAATATATATATTGCAAATGTCGTATTGTGTCATCCAGACTTTGACATTTCTGAAGTAAACATAAGCAGAATACACGTAGACAAACCATGGATTGCTATATTCTTCAAGAATGCATAATAATTTTGTCAATGTTTTTGACAAATAATAGGTCGGTGGTTTTGGCTCATTCTGAATTTCGTCGTCCATTCCTTGGACAGTGCAGCCGCACACACAGCACGAGCGACAGTGGACATTCTGCATCAAGCGTTTCCCGGCCGCTTAATCTCTCATTTTGGTGGTTTGTTTTTTGTTGTTTCCTTGTGGTTTTTTTGAAGTATTGGGTCTATACGAACCCTAAAGGAGAAAATCCATCAAGAAGTCGAAAATTTATCGCCAGAAGTTTTGAGAAAAGTTATGGAAAATGCTGCGGAATGAAACTGAATGTCCCGCTGGCGGCTGCCATTTTACCGATATTGGAAACAAATTCAAACATCTACAATAAATAAACATAATCAACAAACAGAACCAATTCTTTTTTATTTTCAAACAAAGCATTGTTATTGCCTTATGGTACTCCAGCGATGGCTGGAGGTCCGAAAACTAAGAGATAGCCAGCCTATTCAAAAGGTGGTGTAAACAAGTATAAAACCGTGCCGAAGATGGAAGGTTGGGGGTATAAAATACCAACCGCTAACGAGCTCTCACAGATGCCCTGGCGAGGTCTGTGGTCAGAAAATGCCTTACCCCGGCATGGCGGCTCAGACGGGGCGTACCTACATTCCGACCTTACTCGTGGGAACAAAATGAATGAAAAACAAAAAGAAAAAGAAAAAAAAAAACAAAATAAACAGCAGTTAGGACGCTGACACGCTACTCGTGGGCGTATCAGAACTGACTGAGCGGCAGGAGATCTCTATGGAGATGGAGGAGGGGATATTAGCAGATCCATCCGAGAGTATCCGGAAATCGGAGATGAAGAAGAAAGTCAGATGAGAAGGCGGTTGTTCCGTAGAGCGACGCACATCAAATCGATCCTGGAGGTAAAGGACTCATCTTCCCTCTCCGAGAAAGAACAAAACTCCCTAGCCTGGGCTATTGATATAATAGAAAAGGACGCTCTGACGAGGCCTACGCCTAAATGGACTGCTGGAAAAACCAAGGCCAACCGTAAGATATATGCCCCTAAGGCAGACATCAGAAGGAAGAGAGCAGCTCACACAAAAACTGCCAGCAAGACCGCTGCCGCTAAGGCAGGTCCTACTAGTCAGCCAGAAATCTCGAAGGCCACTGAACATTCTCGTAGGATGGCCAAGACCAAGAGGGAGGATTTTGTGTCAAAAAGGTTGAGATCCTCGGAGGACACTAAAAATCCCCCCAAAAGGTCGAAGGCTGATACGGAGATGCCTCCGAAGCGGGGTGATTCGCAGTTCACTACAACTAGCTGTAGTGGACTTCGGAAAACCTAGTGGCCAGTACTCCCAAGAACGCGGTCAAATACTTGAGAAGTCCTTAGATGGAGCAGTCTTTGACTATATTCGAAAGAATACTGGTGGAACTGCACCTTCATTCTGGGGAGCGAAGTGGTATCGTTGTCGTTTGAATTCGCGAAAGCCACGGTTCGCAGTCATAAACCATGGGAAGGGGCTTCACTGCGAGCGGTACCTCCCGATGAAATCGCTACCACACCCAAGGGAAGGCTCTGTGTTCCTGACTGGGGTGTGAGCAAAACAGAGATCCTCGGTTTCCTAAAAGCCCAGAACCCTTCTACTGATATGAAGAGCTGGGAGGTCGTTGTGGAGGAAGAATTGAAGAATGGGACCAAGGGATTCATCATCCTCATGAATGAACCTCCGGCCTCACTTCTGGAAGATAAACTGTTAAAGCTGTTCTATGGAGCGGGAGAAGTAACTCTGAATCTCCTAAAGCGGACTCAACGGGCAGAGAACGATGGGGCGACTGACGCTATGGAAGTTGAAATTGCGACAACCAATGAAGGTAGTGCATATCAACCTCCATCATAGTGCCTCCGACAACTTGAGGCTGCTCCTAATGAAGGAGCAGCTGGATCTGGCCCTAATCCAGGAACCGTGGATTCTCAACAATCACGTGACGAGATTAGGATCAAAAGACTATTATATATATTATAGAAAAGACGCTGGCAAGGTTAGGACTTGTATTGTGGCTAAAAAGAGTCTTCAAATTTTAATACAGTCTCATTTCACTTCCGGCGACTTGACAGTGGTGAACTTGAGAGGGGTGAACGGGAACTGCACGGTGGCGTCTTCGTACCTACCTTACGATGACGTCATCAACTTCCCCTCGGAAGACCTGAGGTCGCTCATATTAGCGTCTCATAAAGGTAAGAAAAACCTAGTCTTGGGATGTGATGCTAATGCTCACCACACTTTTTGGGGTAGCACAGATATCAATGCCAGAGGCGAAGTTTTGTTTAACTATATTCTAGAATCCAATCTTATTATATGTAATAGAGGTAATGACCCCACCTTTGTAACGTCTACTAAAAAGGAAGTCTTGCATATTACGTTTGTTTCAGAACAGAGCTCTGTTGAAGTTGTTGACTGGAGAGTCTCCGACAAGGCGTCACTATCCGATCATTGTTGGATACTCTTCAAACTACAACTATTTACTTGTGGAAAAGGGACTTTTAGAAATCCGCGTAGCCCTGCTGGTCAAAATTCAAGAGAGAACTAAGGAAATCGATGAATCACTTCACCGAGGACCTCAATTCTATGGAAGCAGTTGACAAGCCAGTCTCTAACGTAATCTTTCGAGAAATCCTGTCCGATTAGTAGGCATAGCGGTAAAAACCGTCCACCATGGTGGAGCGATAAAATAGGGGAACTCATTCGCATTTCAAGAGTAGGATGGAACCTTGCAAAAGAGGGGGTCGTTGAGTGGTCCACCTATAAAGAAAGCGTAAAGTTACTCGAGAAAAACATTAGGTTCGCAAAGAAGAACTCCTGGAGGTCCTTTTGCGCATCTATAGAATCAACAAACGAAGCGTCCCGCTTGCGGAAGATTCTGGCCAAGACACCAACGCCGGCATCCAATATTAGGAAAGGTGATGGTACCTGGGCAGAGTCACAAGAGGAAACGCTGGATATACTATTGAGTACTCACTTTCCCGGATGTACATCGATCTCCGAAGACGATCTACCCACTCCAGAGATGACACCGGGAATAAGGGCGGAAGACGTGAGGAATATAATAGATGATGACAAGATAGCCTGGCCAATTAAATCATTTGCTCCATATAAGGCACCAGGAATGGATAACATTCGACCTGTGATGCTGCAAGAGTCAGTGGGTATTGCTATTCCATGGCTGAAGCGCATTTTCACAGGATGCGTTAAGCTAGGATATGTTCCTAAAGCATGGCGGGAGGTGCGTGTTGTATTTATTCCCATAGCAGGGAAAGCGAGCCACACAAACGCAAAAGACCTGAGACCTATCAGTCTGTCGTCTTTTTTGTTAAAAAACACTGCAGCGTTTAATAAATGTATATAAATATAAGAAACGTGGTCGACGATAATTACCTATCTAAATCCCGACACGCATATATCTGCGGCAGATTGGTAGATACTGCGCTACACAGAGTCGTATCAAGCATAGAAAAATTCCTCCACTTTAAAGAGTACACTCTCGGGGCGTTCCTAGACATTGAAGGGGCTTTTAACAACGTAAACACTGACGCGATCCTGGACAGCCTACACTGAGCTCATTTAAACATGGGCCTCTGTAATTGGATTGCACAGATGTTTCAATCGAGGGTTATATTTTCAATGCTAGGTGATGTAACCATCCGGAGAAGGGTCTGCAGAGGAACCCCCCAAGGCGGAGTTCTATCTCCTTTAATCTTGGTAATACTGAAGGAAAACGGCTTCAACACGACGGCCTGTGCCAACGATGTGGTCATCCTGGTTTCGGGAAAATTTCCTACAGTCCCAAGCGAAAGACTCAATCTTGCACTACAACTAGTGAATAATTGGGTCAGCAGCAAAGGGGCGTGAACCCCTCAAAGACGGAGGTAGTTCTTTTCACTAAGAAGAGATCAATTCCTGCCTCAGACCAACAAACATCGGTGGTATTGAAGTTCACTTCGATACCTGGGCGTAATTTTAGATTCCAAACTGAACTGGAAGGATAACAATGCCGAACGCATCAAAAAAGCTAGCGTAGCTTTCTATTCTTGCAAAAGGGCATTCAGCAACACGTGGGACTTCAAACCAGCTGTGGTGTACTGAATATACACAGCGGTCATAAGACCCATTCTCACATATGGTTCACTAGTTTGGTGGATGGATCTAGAAGCTTTCAAACCTTACCAAAATGCAGAGGCCAGCGTGTATCGAAATCATGGGGTCAATAAGAACAACACCAATAGCGGCAATGAAAACCATGCTCAGTTTCATTCCGCTTGATATATACTGTAGCAGTCTGGTGGCTAAAACCGCTGTAAGACTGAGAGAAGGCCGATTGTGGTCATCGAGCCTTTACGGTCATGCCTCCATTTTATCCCGATGGGGAACTATCAGCAGATCGGCGGAAACTGATTTCATGACCCCTACGCTAGCATTTGAAAGGAGATTCAACATAAGAATTCCTGAAAGAATGCACTGGAGGAACCGAAGAACCATGAAGAAAAAGAAACTGGCGTTCTATACCGACGGTTCTAAGATGGACGTTAGCACGGAAGCCGGAGTTTATTGTGAGGCCCTAGGAATAAATGTGAGGCCTTTAGAATAACCGATGACTGCAGCGTCTTTCAGGCCGAAATCACAGCCATCATACAGGCTGCGGAAATTATACGCGAGAGTAATATCGTTGGTGAAACGATAACTGTCTATATAGACAGCCAGGCAGCCATTAAGGCTCTGGACTCTGCTGTAATTAGATCAAGGCTTGTGAGAACCTGCAAATCGGTCTTAAATGGAATATCCAGAGCCAATGCGGTGACCCTCGGCTGGGTTCTAGGGCGTATGGATATCGAAGGAAATGAAAGGGCTGACGAGCTGGCGATGCACTTATCACGGGCCCTCCCTTTTGTAGTAACCCCAATCAGTTCCCTACGGAAGAAAATAGATCTCTTCTTGCTGAAGGCATGTTTCCAGATGAATCCATCGTCTGTTTGCTCGATCGGTGGTTTCATCTGGCCTTTAGCAAGAAGAGATCGACTTCTCTGGTGAAACTTAGTCGTTGTAATACACGGGTAGTTTCTGGAATAATTACTGGTCATTGTGCCATTGAACTTCACGCGGAACGACTCGGTGTGCTACATAATGACTATTGTAGAAGTTGCAGGGACAAAGAAGAAATTGAATCAGTTCGTCACTTGTTGTGTGATTGTCCTGCCCTATCCGTTACAAGAATGAGGACTCTTGGAAGTTACTTTTTCTCGGAATTGGAGGACTTAGGTAATATAGAGCTTACGGACCAATCTGGGTGGTTCTAACAGCGGACTTTTAACGTTTCCAGGGTTAAATGATTGGGCACAATGAACCCGAATTTGTTGGTCTAAGTGAGCAGTGATGCTATTTGTCACAAGGCACCCATCTTCCTAACCTAACCTAACCGTGCCTTGCGGTATGTAAAACTTTGAAAGTTTTCATTGAAATTAGACTAACTTGGAAACTTGACTACAATTTGACAATTAGGAAAATTTAATAAACCAGAGTTTAAATTTAATAATTTTCTAAAACAATAACAAATGCATGTGCAGATATCTTAATAAATCGATAGTTTCATATGATATATTTTTGGGTTTTACAAATTACGAAAATGTACAATAATGTAGCATTATTCCAAACAACCTGCGGAAGTGTTTGATGGTGCCAAATATTATCAACAACATTTTTTTTCAGTAAAAACATAATTCTTATTTAATTTTTCAAAAAAGTAACGAATAGCTCTTGTAAAATAGTCAAAGGGTTTAAACTCCATGTGTATATTTTGTATGGGAAAGATACTCAACTGAATTTTAAAGAATGTAATTTATTTAAAACTATTTGGAACCGATATGGTGGCGGCTTAGAAAAAAAAATTGTATATGCCTCTTGCTTTCCTGAGCGAAGATCCTGTATAAAAAGAAAAGAAATATGGAAGACAACCATAGAAAACTGGGACAAAGTAAGAAAAGAAGGAAAGTTCATTGTGTCGTTCCGGCGCGCCCTTAAGGAAAATAGTCTCAGGTCATATCAAAGAAAAACTGGAGCAAAAGAAACTACATCATAGCGGAAATTGTGTCCTTTTAAGAGATAAAACAGGAGCAATAGAAAAAGAGCTTCGATTGCATGTGGCCGGAAAAGAAAACACTTTTTCCCTAAAGTCGCTGCACGATAGAACCAAGACGCAGACCGTAGTAGACAATCTATGCTTGTAGCATATACCTTTCGAATCCCATAGTCCTTCTTTGCACTGAAGCTGTCCCTTTTCTCCCAGTTGGCACGACATTCTCAAGTATTTAAGTTAAAATGAATATTCGCTCCTCATTTGCCCTATAGGCCAAGAGAGGTTGTGGGTTCTTACAGCTTTTCTAAGAAAAGCAGAAAAATGAAATGCATTTTTTCTCATCGAATTTGAGCGTTGATGTTTTTTCCTCTGAACTCTTATGACATTGTTTTCTGTTGAAATACTAAAAAAAATCCATTATTATGTAAGTTTTGTGGAAGAAATAACGTCCATTACAACTTCCTTAATAATTTCAACTACCATTGTGTATAATACAAGTTAGGAACTGGGGCCATTATTCTTCTTAGTTTAGCTAAAGAATCCTTCTTTTGTCGCATTTGATGGATGAGTTATGAACTTTAATTGATGAAAATGTTTCGGGATCCTTTGCAATTTTTTTGTTTTGGAATTAGCATTTAATTGTTTTAAGCAGCAACAATGTCCACAAATTTAATAAAAATATTAATCTTAAACTATTTATTCAATAATTTTGGATCATACAATGACAGAACATTTGAACACTTTTTTAACGAAATGAAAACAATGTACGAGTACTGTTTTCATCAATTACCAATAAAAGATTTGTTGGCTAAGTGTAAACATTATTTTAAAGTTATAGATAGATAAAAAACTTAATTATTTGACAATAACTTTTAAGTTGGCTATCAGGCTAAAGCGATTTCTGTTTCAATAATTCAAGCTTAGTGTAATTATTTATTTAAGCGAATTCATTGATTAATAAAAAATGTAGTTAATTCTGTTCATTTAAAATTCTAAGGAACTGTGTAAGGTCGAGTTCATCACTCCCAAGAAATTGTCCCCTGTATGATTTAAATATATTTAGGACATACTCCAACAAAGTGAAATGTATGTATGTATGTACATAGCTATGTCGTACATATTCTCAGTGGAATCAAGATTGCAGACCATGCAGAGACCAAATGTATTGCTTTAAAAGCTATGGCATTCAGATTGACTGCCAGGCTGATCATATCACGAGGATTAGAGTTTTAGTAGTTAGTAGTTGGGAACATCGGTGTAGGATAAATTGCAATATTCATCATGAAATTGCGGTTGTATTGCATGGCTGGTGAATTCTCTCCAGTGTTTTTCCTTAAGCTTAGCAAGAAGTATTGTACAGTGTGGGGCAAATGTAATGTCATAATGTGAATTGGCTGCCATTTTCTTAGACACGAAAAAAATTGGGCTCTGTTTTCACGAAAAGTTTATTTGAAGGCGATGACATTAAGTTAAAAAAAATGATATCGGTCAAATGACCACCCCTTAAGGAGATGCACATTTGTGCTCGTTTTACGGCATTTTGAATTGTTGCTCTCAAAACATCTGGCTCCAAATTGGTGATTTCTTTTTCAATGTTGGCTTTCAAGATTTGCAAGGTTTGTGGTTTATTGTGGTAAACACGAGACTTAAAAAACCCCAAAGGAAGAAGTCAGGCACCGTCAGATCTGGCGATCTGGCAGGCAAGTTCAAATCGTCAAAACGGGAGGTCACACGGCCCGGAAATTGGTGATTCGAAATTTCCATCGTTGCCCGAGCTGTGTGAGCAGTTGCTTCGTCTTGCTGACACCAACAATATTCGAGACCTAATTAAGCAACTTGCGGCAAAAGAAACTCGTTTAACATCTGTCTGTAGCGCTTACCAGTTACGGTTACGATGATGCCGTCGGCGTCCTCAAAAAATAAGGGCCAACCACTTTTTCACTGCAAATGCCGCACCAAACAGTGTCTTTGAGGGGATGCAATGGCTCTTCGTGCATTTGATGTGGATTCTCCGTGCCCCAGAAACTCAAATTTTGTTTATTCACGTAACCACTTAAGTAGAAATAGGTTCGTCGCTCATTATGATTTTGGATACAAAACCATCCTCTTCTTGCACCAGGTTTAACAGAGCATGGGAGTAAGTTAACCTCACTTGGCAGTCAGCAGGCAGCAATTGGTGAACGGTTTGCACTTTATGAGGGAACATCTTCTGACCTTTCACCAAAATTCGACGCAACGAACGTCTGCTGATGCCAAATTGTGTGCATCGTTGTCTCTTCGATATTTGTGGACTCTCTTTTTTATTTTTTTACTTTATTATCTGCGCGCGCCGAAGGGGATATGAATACCCTTAAACTGTTAAAGGCCACCGGCGTCAGGGAAAAGGGGAAGAGGAACAGAGAAGGAGCCTATGCAATGTTGGCTTTGAATGTTTGAAGGTTGTAGTGATGGGGAAATACAGAGCCTGGTAGATCATTCCACATTTGTGTTGTTCGGCTTATAAATGAATGCCTATATTTGACAGTACGAACGAAGTTTGGCTTTAGGGTAAACTGATGTGCATTCGAAACATGTCGCGTATTCCGGGTGAAATTTTGAAGGGGAAGAATGCAACTATTTCGCTAGAGCATTTTTTATAAAAAAAAAACGATAAAACAGGGAGAGACAGGAGACATTTTTCCGATTTTCTAGTGAATGAATGGAATTCACAATGTCTCTATCGCCTATAAGTTTTAAAGCGCATTTCTGTACCCTATCGACAATGTACAGAACGGTCTTGGGTGCACCAGACCAGATATGGGCGTTATATTCCAGCTTAGGGCGGATGAATGCCTTACAAATTGAGGAGAGATCAGACGGGGTAAAATATTTCTTGCACCACTTAAGGAATCCTAGACATTTTGCAGCATTTTTGGCGACCTCGAATATGTAATCGTTCCATCTAAGTTTCCATTCAAGGATTATGGGTGCAGGGTTATGGTCTCGCTTGAGAGACAGAAGTCGGCATTGTGTTTTGGAAGAATTGAATTCCACTCTGTTGGTTGAACCCGCTTGATTATACTGTCCAGATCGGAATTTAATGCGTTTAATATACGTTACCGTTCCTCTACTACGACCGAAGAGCAATGACGTAAGTTAGGGAATGAATATGAAAACTGAGTGTACTGTCATCAACGAAGGAATGCACTGGATTAGAAATGCAGACGAGATATCTATTATAAAAATAGGAAAGAGTCGGAGACAAAACAGAGCTTTGGGCAGCATTTATTTGGTGAACTGCAGACTTGAAGCCATCCAAAACAACTTGTATTGAACGCCCCGAAAGGTAATTTATAATCCATTGAAAAAGAGATGGATGGCGTCCACGCATTTTCGACGAAAGAGCCTAATGCCAAACTCTGTCGAATGCCTTTGAAATATCAAGCGCAATCGTCTAAGTTTCGCCGAAGTGATGGAGAGATTGGTCCCACTTCTCGTTGAGATATGCCATCAAATCACCAGTGGGCCTGTTGCTACAAAAATCATACTGCCATGACCTTAAAAAGAAGGAACGTAAGTGCAATGGGTAGGTAATTGGACACTGTGGAAGATTTGCCTTTTTAGAGACGCGCTGGACAAATGCTTTTTTCGATCTACTCTTTAAGAGCCATGCAGAGTAGGATGGACAGAAAAGCTTACGCAGAGGTTTTCCCAGCGGATTTGTGTATGTTAAGACCTTTGAGTACTCCTGCAACTGTACGAGTGCGAAAGTGTACTTATCCCATGAAAAATTTGATGCTCTCCAATACAGGCGAAGACAAAGTATTATCTGGCAGCGTCGAGTTCGGTACTAAGTGAGCAGCAAACCGATTGGTTTTGTCTAAGAAGCTGACAGCTGCAATTTCATTGTAAATGTGAGTGGAGGTGGCAGAAGAGGCAGAATTTTTAATATTTTTGACGAATGACCAAAAATGTTTACTACCTTTGGGACATTGTACGATTTTTTGCTTCAATTTTTGATTATGTAAGAATTTTACACGTCGAATATGGGCATTGCAGTCTTTTCCGGCTTGTTTAAACTTCTTTCGGTTTTCCTCACATTTGTTGCTTTATAAAACCGAAAACTTACTTCTTTCAATCTGTTAGCCTCTTTACAGCTCTGGTCAAACCATGAGCTTACCTTAGGTTTAATGCTCTTTATTCTGTTAGGAATAAATTCATTCATACCTAAGAGGGTAGCGTCAGTGATCATATCGGCTGCGGCATCCACGTCGCTATCGAGGAAGCATAGCGACCAGTTAAAACTCCTAGAGAAGCTATTAAGACCGCTCCAGTTGGCTTTCTCGTATTTCCATACTTTTCTTTTAGGAGTTTTTTCTTTAACTGTGTGGTCGGAGTACGAGAATTTAGCTGATACGATATTATGGTCAGACCGACCTAGAGGCGCTAAAACATCAATAGTGTATTTATCAGGGTGCGAAGTAAGAAACAAGTCCAAAGTGTTGGCTCATTTACAAGCTGAGTGAAATTGTTTACCTCAACGAAAAATTAAACATACCTTCCTTCCGGTGTTGTCTGGCCAGAATGTTGAAACCAATCCGAATTGTGTATATTGAAATCACCCGCAATGACGATTTCAGTATGGGGGTACAAGGAGACAATTCGAGTGATCGGACAGCGCATCAATCTCGTCAAAAGCTAAGTTGCTGTCCGCACTAGGGCTTCTGTAATTAAAGCAGTAGTGAATGATTTGCTTACGGACGGTGAATTTTAGCCAAATGAAATTAAATTCCGGGTTGGAACAGTGGCCATACTGTGGTGGAGCTTGCTAAGCAATATCACTACGGACGTAAATGGCGAGGCCATGGTGGGGTAAGAATAATGACACTAAGTTATATCCAGGCAGTTATAAATCGGAAGATTCTTCAACTACCTGTGTTTCGCTTATTGCCAAAACAGCTGGTTTATGGGAATGGGCTTGAGCGTACACATCGAAGAAATTCATTCGAAGCCACGAATGTTGGTAAAATCAACCCTAATAACCTTTAGAAACACAAAAAGACACAACTCTGATGTAACTAAGCGAAGCTGTTAAGTGAAGATCCAATGAATAGTTTTCCAAAACAAACTGTTGCAGGTACTATGCCCAAACGACAATCAGCTAAGGTCCGCTATTCGGATAAACATTCACAGTCCGCTATGCATCAAGAGTTGCACTCTCTCAGTCATCGCAACTGGAAGTATGTACATACATAGCACGTACTGCAATTGCGATAGCAAAGACGCGCTACAGCGGGTGAGAGGGGGTGAAAGATGGGAACCACCGGCACGGAATTATTTTTTTATTTCTTCCACTGCACTTTATAGCACTGGTTTTTTATTTATTTATTTTTTCCACTGCACCACACTGAATGCAATTTGACGCGCACGAACAGTTATTGTTTGTCGATGGAATTATTTTTTTAAATTTTTTTTTTTTTTTTGGCGATCTTATACTACGTGCGCGGCCGACGACAGGCAGCAGGCAACTGTTGGACATCCTCGGCCACAGCAGTGATATTCTCGCCCGAACGAGCAATGCGGGGCCGGCCACTTCTTGCGACAACTCTAGTGGACCCAGTTTACACAAGACGCTCAGTCAACTGTTTAATTGTTCGCGCAAATGGTGCAGGACGACAAGGAAAATGGAATAAGCAGTAACAATAATTCCGCTTTCCTCAGGTGTGTATCGCTCCATTGCTTGTTGTCAACTAATTCTCTAACCGTCTACAACATAAATGTCAAAGTACAATGACATTTAACGCCATTTGCAAAAATTATGGCATATTCACATTCACCTTTATCGTGAATAAAAACTCCCTCGGAATTTTTCCTACGTTCGAAATACTCCTATCGTGAATGATGTTCGATTGGAGGAAAAAAATAGCGATCGTGATTGAGAATGCAGGGAAATTTATAATGGATTTTCCCTCGGATATTTACGCCATTATTTAATTGGAGAATTTCTGAGAAGTAACACGCAATTTGGTTACTCTTTGCTTGAAAAGTGAAAAATTTAAATTAAATACAATGTCTAATACAACAAATAAACGGCAATTAGATGGTTTAATTAATTTGATAGAAGCTAGTCCAGACATTGCCAGAGAATTTTATAAAAAAAAGTAAAGATGTATTGCCCGATTCTCGAAAATGGTTGAGAGTGAACTTAACAGTGTAGGGCCGCCATCAAAATCCATTTTTGAATGGAAAAAGGTAATTTATTGTATGTATGATTTCGCATTGTATTATACTATTATAAGAGTTTAAATTGAGGTTTGGAATGACCAAAAAAAAAAATACGTGCGGAAAAAGGTCGCTACAAACTTGCAGATGAGAAATGGTACTGGAGGAGGTCCAAACAAAGAGCAAAAGTTTTCTCCATTAGAATAAGCAATTTTCAAACTAATCGGAACGAAAGAAGTGGTAGAAGGAATACCCACAGCAATTCCATTCGGATTACCTTCCTCAAAAGTAAGTACAGTTGGAGACGCACACAAAGAAAACTAAGAGCCGAACCTTGAAGCAGATCTATCCATGTTATGCGATGAAGACCACGATGTCTCACAGCTTTACATAATTTTGAATAAAGCTTTGAAAGGCTCACATTCCAAATAAAAGAATCGTGGCAGGCTCCGGAATGTGTTGCATCAACGTAACGCATTTTCATATCATTATCGCATACCTAAAATAAAATTCAATTTACTATGATAGCAAATTTAAGACTAAAAACAACCACTCACAAACAGAACATTAAGGCTGTAAAATCCCTTTCTGTTGTAATTAAATGTTTGTTTGCGGAGGGAGTAACGATTCTTACATGTGTTCCATCTGTGCATACTACAACGCCAGGTATCCTGTGTTTTTCATAGAAGGATAATGCAGCTTTTCTATTCTCTTCCAATGTAGTGTGCATAGTTATTCATAATGGGCACAATTGTGTCTCAAAAATGGTTAAGACTTCTAAAAGGACTTCACTAAAACTTGATTGTGCCAAGCCAACATCGTTGTCTTTCCCAACTCCTTTTTGATAGCCGCCTTTAGCAAAAAGCGTAAGCATGCGTTTAATTTCACTATGGGAGAAGTTCCAAACGCTTTCTTAGGCTGTGGCGAAGAAGCTGTTAACACATCAAGTAAATATTTGAATGCGGGTTTATTTACCCTGAAATATTTTTGAAACCTAAAAACAGACATAACTAATTCCATAAAAAATTAGAAAACTCCATTTTTACATATAGTGATTGTGGTAGGTCCATCGGATTTGAACAATCTCTTAAGCTTCTTCTGATTGACCGTTGTCGCTTTACTTCCATCTCATCTAATTCCTCAGCCACAATTCTTAATGCTATGCTATACATTATCATTAATAAAAATATTTCTTTCACAAATAAACTGATTTCTTTCTATATTTCTGATTTCAACCAAAATATACTTGTAAAAATATACTGTCAAAATCTTCGACATTAATTTCGAATTAAGGTTTTTACCTTTTCAATGTGGCACTTCTGTTTCCGAGGGAAATGCAATTCGAGGGAAATTGCTGATAGGGGGATTTTAATCCTGGGAGCAGACGAATTCGAGGGAAAGAAATATTCCCTCGGAATTCACGATAGGGCTGATTATGACAATACTTTTGCCCCACCTTGTATATTGTGCGACTCATGCGATTCAGATTTCATCGCTGAGTTGAACACTATTCTGGTTTTCTGGAAAAGCGCTGACCATTCATTTGCCCAGTAGATTTTATTGCATATTATTGCATCTGATAGTTTCCGAATGTAACCACTCTTTGAATATATGGAAGATGTAGTTTCAACGTTTTAAGGAAGGATTTTGCGAGGCTTGTTTCGATGTTGAGTGTGTTAATTGGGAATAAGTAATATCTTTTTATAAAGAAGCCCTGAAGTTTTTCGGTCTGAATGCGTTCAGAATACCCCCATATTTGAGCACAGTAGTTCATTATCGACTTTGCAGCAGCTTTGTTGTATTTAGCAAGAATGTTGTATATGGGGAATATTTTTGTTATTCATTAGATTGGACCATGTGACATTTATTGAATTCTGGAATATTGCAAGCCTTTGAGTGAGATGTGTCGATCAAGACATTTTGTGAGTGAAACTTACTCCTAGGTATTTATATTTGTATATCTATTTTTGTGTCGTTAAAAAATCATTTTTCATCAACTGTCCTTCGACCTCCGTTTCGGAAAAGTGAATTTATCCAAATTTAACACCAAATTCCATTTATGGCAGTATGTGATAGAACTATCGATCATGATTTGAAAAGAAACCGCGCTGTCTGAAAGTATTACTGTATCATCATCGGCATATATTTAGTAATATCTTTGTTGTCAGATCTTCAATGATTATCCCGCCCGGAAGTCCAGAGTGAAGATCATTTAAAAATAATTTAAAGAACAGAGCACTTAGAACGCATCCTTGCTTAACTTCCTTGTTAATGGGGAAAAGGTCACTAGTATTTTTCCCCTTCCAAAGTGTTGTAACTGTGTTTTTTTTAGAAAGCCTTTATAATAGAAATCATCTTTGATGAAATTTTTAGCAGTCAGAGTTTATAGAACAGAATATGATGTTATCGTATGCAGCTTTTAGGTCAACGAAGAACGCGTATAACTTTTTCTTTCGGCATGATTGAAGCTGGATAAGGCAGGAGTGTTTATAAATCTGGTCTATGGTAGAATAATTTCGGTATGATGCTTGAAATTCATTTAGAAATACTGTTTTCTTCTACCCACGTGTTAAGTCTATTCAAAAGTAAGATTGTAAATAGCTTGTAAATTGTGTCAACTAACGGCGGACCACTGTAGTTGGCGACCACATTAGGATTTCCTTTTTTCAGTGGGGGGGATGTAATGGTCAGATTCCAAACTATGGTTTTTGGCTGTCTTACCCAGTTGAACTGGCAGGTGTAGATCTCAATAAACCGATCGATTAACGATCACTATTTTTTTATTTAGGTCTGCACTTGTCATTGGGGTGCACTGTTCGGAAATCTGGTTCCACCCATCCACCCACCGATTTTGCCAAACGGTCGCCTCTCCAGAGAACACACGCAGCGGACTTGGCTACATACATTGACCAAGTTCATACTCGAGTTTTTTTTTTGTTGTTGAAGCTGATCAGCCTATACAGCTTAATACAAAGACCTGATCAGGCGATAGATCCGCAAAATCATTCGACCCTTGGTCAATTGTGTTCCAAACATGATGCTGTGGTCTCTGGAGAGGGGAATCACGCAACGGGCCAGAGAGGGACCAGCAGACCGCCGTTCCTTTCGTCTGATCAGGCGAGAGATCCGCAAGTGACACTCTCACTATTTGAGATACCTAGCTGGTCAGTAGGGAAAATAGGAGAGAGCGTGCGAAAACTGTTTTTTTTTTGGACAGTGTACTATACTGAGAGGATAGTAGAAGCCTAAAGCGTCGACAGTCAGATAACAAGGAGCCGCGCGCTCGCGGCTGGTACAACCCAGCAACTCAGCCCAGTGCATAAAAACAAAAAATACAAAAAAACGTATATAGTAAAAACCAGAGCTCTTTTTTCGTGATTTCGAATCGGAAAAAGAATGCCAGAACGAGTAGAATAAAATTATCAGTTTCTTGTAGTTCTCCTATATATTGGAGTTAGTGCTGCAAAAGAAAATAATTAGCATACATAATCTCAATACTCGTCTTACATAAAAAAAAATATTAACGAGCATTTCATAGTGTGTTGTTAAAACAAAAAAAAAAACAAAAAAACCCAAAACATTTTGCTCGTGAGCAACCATACGTTTTCTAAACAACAAAAGAAAAACAAAAAGAGGTAATTTGAATTAAAAAAAAATTATCCAATTTAAAACAAAAACGAAAATACAAGGCAACAGTGGCTTGTGAGGAAATCCGCCAGCTTCCGTATATAGTCTCCATAATCAGTGTAAAGTTTTCCTTGAAGAAATACGGCTTGATTAACCAGCATTGCCTGAACGTTTTGAATTGGAAAAAGCAAAGTTCATACTCCCAACAATTTATCAAAGCTATTGCCTAATTGACTTCACAGAAAGGCTCTAGGCGAAATGATGCTGTACCTATAGATGACCCAGTCCTAGTTATTTCATCTGCAGCCAACTTGGAGTTGACTGAGTACGAACTCAGTACTTTGAGTGCTGTCTGAAAGTCTAAAAAATATGGATTATCTGGCGGCCCTAATACCCTTTTCAAGTTTTATCCTTTTAAGTCTTTTATCTAAGACGACTCCATGATATTTAACCTCACTCACTTTTTAACAATTTGATGAAGGGCACCTTCGGTGACGTGAGTGCAGACAGGTAGACAGTTTCAGCCATCCTCTGATGTTAATATATATAAGTTTTTTCACCTTTTCCAGGACAAAAGATGTTAGATTAATAGGTTTATAATATTTAGAAAGCCCCCTATTACCTGGTTTGGGAATAATATCATATTTAACTCTCTTCAAGTCAATGCAATGTAACCCTAGATATGGTTTAGTATTGCCTCTAAATAAAAGGACTAGTGCACGCAGTGTCAAATTGATCACTTTTCTTGGAAGTGCAGAAATTTGCCCATTCAATCCTATCCGAACTGAAAATTCTGCCGGATAAACTCTTGACTCTACTAGCTATACTGGCCCTGTTGTCAGTAAGGTTTGAGTTTGTGTGTTATTCACATATGGACAGAATCAGTTTGTATGCGCTTGAAGTCGTCCAACTACTGGCATTTCAGAAATGTTTCGCAACATTTCCTCCAAACAGTTGGCTCTGACAATCTCAGTTTTTTTTGTTGTATTCTATGGAAGTGCGTCAGGGAATGTTGTGTTTACAGACACTGATTTTAGGGACGCAGCTACTGTGGTAAGAAGTTAATAGCACATCTTTTAGTTGTTACGCATGTGTTAATTTGCCGGGTATGTCAAACCTGACAAGGCCTCGTCTGACACATGTCAAAATATAATAAAATTGGAAATTAATGGATTAGCGAGTATGAGGTTAAGTACCTCATCGCGAATCGCATTTATAAATGTTGGTTTAAAATATCTACATATAACCTACCTCAACGATGATAGCTACCAGGTCATTGCTGATACCTCTCATGATGGAGCATATTGATCTTCCTTTGAAGATCTAGTCTGCCCGAGAAGTTGGGCATTTTTAGAGACTCTACCACTTCGGCAAGGAGGTAGACGAAGATGTTCCAGAGACTTATCTTTCCCCGACTTTTTGGGCCTGATTGTAGCCCTTGGACCAACGAGCCGCTGACACCGCTGATTGAAGGTATCATTTTGCCTCATTCGTAACTCTGGGACTGGCATTCCCACTGGACCTGCTGATGAAGGGGGTGACGTGAACGCTACCTAGATAGTCTGACGCAGTTCGGACCAATTGAGCTGACTACCTGATGATCACTGCGACCAGACGATAAAACTTTGTCGGTGAGGAAGTATGAACTTAATCTCGAAGAAATCGATTTTCCCATCTTGGTGCCTATTCAATGGACATCACTAGGTGAAGGAGTGCATCTTCAACATTCCATGTTATCTTTTCATTTGACAATTCAATGCTTTGAGGGTAGAAACCTCGAACAATGTGCGATTTTAGAAACCCTAAAACTTTACGTTCAGTCCACATTTAGTATTGATTTTGTCAAAATTTGAACGCATCTCGTCAGAGACGCTGTCGCACCAGACAAAAACTAGCCATCCCGATTTTAAAAAAACAGCCGGCAAATTGTGGTCATATGTCAGAATTTCTCAGCTCAATCGTGATGTCTATAATCGTCTCTTGGAAGAGGGTCATTTGATCCAGGGAGACCGGTTCATGAAACAGGCAGGTCGGGACTTTTACGCTAATTACCTAAGGTGAAGCCAGAGCGGATGGAGTATTATAATTATTTTTATTTTGTAGGATTATCTTGCACTGCGACCTAATGACCTCTTGTGCCCCCTGCTAATACCTAGGAGAGGTTTGTTCGCTCATTAGAACTCCCCTCACAATATAAATCCTTCAGAATTGTATTTGAGGGTCAAACACTGTTGCTTTGCTTTGGCGAGAATAGTTCGCCCTAGAGCACTCTCTCTAATCTGGTTTCTCTAAGGAATCTGAAAATGCGAAGTTGGTCCATGGTTGATCCACATCTGATACATCCACATCTGATTGTGGTCAATGCCCCACAATACTCCAGAAGATGTTCTGGAGTCTCGCTGGACTCATTGCAGAATCTGCAAAGACCTTCGTTTGTTATACCTAGTTTCCTTAGATGCTCCCTGAGTCTACAATGCCCCGTTAGAAAGCCTGTTAGGAGACAGATGTACACTTTGAATCTTTTTCTTTGTAGTATCCCAGAAGTTTTTTATCTTGCCTTAGACCTTGCGCATTAATTTAGGTAGTCGACCTGTCATCTTTATGGTATGGTATGATTTCCTATTTCGCAGAATGGTTCAGGTCCAATGAAGTGTTCCGCTGCTCCTTGCTTTTGCCAAGGAGTCTTCTTCTTCGTTACCCTCTATTCCGACGTGGAACCCAATAGAGAGTTACCTTGTTATTACTATCCAATTCTTAAGTTTGTGTAGGCATTCTCACATAGGTTCTGAGTGCTTTGTTCTTGGCCCAAATACACTTACCTCTGTTCCTTCTTCTGTTCTCGAGCCGTCTGAATACCACTTCATTTTGTTGTTGTTCAGTCCGTATATTTTGGATTCGTCACTCCAATCCTTCTTATTACTTACCTTCGTATGAAATTTGTTATCATAGAATACGTAAAATTTCCTAATACTATCGTCCCTATGGATTGCTAGAAGGAAAGTTTCTTGAGAAGTCCATCGTATACTCTCGAACTGATGCATTTCTCCCTTCCGGTACCCTCTCGCCCGTCTTGCGTTTGCTCAACTAAGATGTGAAGTGGAGTTAGTTCCAGGAATACTTCCATGGCTGCAGTTAGACATATTCTCATTTCCCCAGTAATGCAGAGGCAAGCACATTTTAGTGAGTGTCTCCCTCATTGTGGCTAGACTTGTTCATTTTACCCATGCTGTCGCTCCATATGTGATCATTGGTCTCACAACGGCGATATACATCAATCTTATAATGCTCGGGCTAAGTTCCCAAGACTTACCCGCTAGGGTCCTACATATCAGGAGAACACGGTTGACCTTTTTGGATAACTCCTCTGTGTGCTCTTTCTAATTTTTTTTCTGGTGTCAGTTCTGTGCCCGACAGCCGGATTGGCTTCAGTGCAAGCTTACTTCTTCTCGTAAATGGTGCTTTTGTAATTTTTGCTGGGTTTATGCCCAGTCTTACGAGTACGGCACCATTCTTGAGTTACTATTAGACTCCTTTGTATGATGTCACAAAGGATTTCTTCAAACTTTCCTCTGGCAATCAATACTATGTCATCAGCGTAGGCTTGATAGTTGATTACGAGGTTAGTTAACTTTTCAAGTAGTTCATCTAATCCTAGACTCCACATTAGAGGAGATAGCACTCTTCTTTCTGGGCAACCTCTTGTTGTGTTGACCTTAATAATTCTACGCGACATCTGAGATTCTGCTGATCTTAATCTTAGCAACTCATACATCGAATTAGGTACTGCTCTGCTGACTCGTTTTCTGTCTACGACTCACTTAATGGCTTTATGCAAAGTGTTATCGAATGCACAAATTATCCATTGCTTTGAGAAGGAACGATGTTAGGCTGATTGGTTTGTATGAGTTCGGTTGGGTTTGGTCTTTTTTCCCCACTTTTGGTATGAACATAACTTATTAACTATAACTTTTTATTATTCTAGCTAGATATGGTAGTCTTCTTTTGTGCTCCCTCTGTAGTAGGGCTGATGTGATACCATCCACACCTGGTGACTTGAACGACTGAAATTAGTTGATTACCCATTCTAGCATATAGCACCTGCTATTTTCCAATCTTCTTTCCGAGGTCTTGATATGTTGGTTATGCTCTCTTCATGTGTATTCGACAAACTTCAGAGTTTGTTTTTAGACGCGTTTGCATTTTACCCGATTTTGCCATTCTTTATGCAGGCTTGCTGCAGCAGTAGTGTTAGTAATTGTATCGCAAAATCTTCTGAAGCAATTAACCCCTCTTCAGATAAGGAAGTCATTTTCTTTGACTGTCTATCAGACTCCAGCCTATATCAATTAAGTGGAGTTACTAATAACCGTGGTAGACAACTTGATCTTATTTTATAGTCAGATGCCGATAACTGCGTTGTTTCAACGAGCAACCATCTTTTATTCAAATTGGACCCTCCTCTATCCCTTACATTGTCTTGCAATAACGATGATAATACTGTCCAATCAGAGTACTCGTATAGCTTTTATTTTCGAAAGGCAGATTACACTAAACTTAGTAACCTTTTAAGTTCTATTAATTTCAACAGCATTTTTAATAGTACAAACATTTCTGTCGATGATGCACTTGGATTGTTCTACTCTGAAATTTCCAGCGTTTCGCTCACTTCGCAACAGGAGAAATAAACTCTGGCATATCTACCCCGAATTTAGCTTTGATTTTAACTTTTCCAATTACCTCCTTGCACATACGCATTTTTTCGAACTCTGTGAGTTTTTTATATCAAATATATTTACCGTATTCAATCAGACTTCATCGCTTATCACAAACGATTTTTTCACTTTATTAATACCAAAAAATAGTCAGACAGGTACCCATCAAGTCTGACATTCTCCAATACATTGTCGAGCGATCCTCGAATAATAGTAAATTTATTCGTTAATTTATTCAGTCAACCGTTCTCCAACCACACATCAGAGCCCGACCATTCTTACTTCTCCTACATAAGAGATTGTGCCCAAACCTCTTTAACTTCAATCGATATAACAGTGGCTCTCGTGACAGAAAAGATCGAAAGACTTAAATGCGAATACTCCATTGGCCCGGACGGCGTATCTGCCGTAGTTTTAATGAAATGTGTAGACTCTTTAGCTCTACCCCTTACGGTTTTGTCCCAACTGTCGCCTTTACAGAGCGTTTTCCCTAGGCTTTGGAAAAGCTCTTTTATTATTCCCCTTTATAAAAAAAAGGCCAGAAAAATGAAATTTCTAATTATCGTCCTATTGCTAAGCTCTCTTGCATACCTAACCACAAACCTAACCGTATTCGTATCCAGCACCCTGTGCGCATTGGAGGATGACAAGGAAGTCGATGTTGTTGCTGCCGATTTCAACAAAGTCTTCGATAAAATTTCGCACGGAAATGAATTTTTGAAAATCAAAGCACTCGGTTTTCAGTCTGGGTTTATTGAGTAGACCAAATCCTGCATGAACGTCAATATGAAGTGGTTTTTAGATCCTTTGGATCTGATCCCACCTTGAGGGACCTCTGGTGTCCCTCAAGGTAGCCATCTTGGTCCCCTGATTTCCATTTTGTCAATTAATGATGTTGACGGCATTATTAAATATTCCAGTCTATCAGTTTATGCGGACGACATGATCATTTTTGCACACATCTCCACTCCTGCTATTAGCAGGCAACATTGCCTGTTCTATGCTGCTCCAAACCATCTCATTCAGCACCAATCCGCGTATTCTGAGGTCAGTACCTCTCTTACGCCGCAAGCTTCACCGTACGAATTACGAGTGTAATGAGCGTATGTGTCGATTGTTACACATGACTAATGACTGCCATAACTTTTTTGATTTTCAGTAGTAAAAACTCACTTAGAAACTCCCTTTATTCCCCTTCCTCACTCAGGTCAATATGTAGGTTTATTAGCTATTAAGTAAACATTGTAAATATTAATTATAAGTCCCTTACCGCTTGTACTAAGCTAAATAAATATAATAAATAGGGTTTCTTCAAAGGTCTACCAGTTTGTTTTTCTTGAATTTCTTACTGGATTGCTCATAATACGAGTACATGCATTGTCTAGGTCGAGCGCAATTATTCTGTGGTCAGGTAATGACGGCTCATTGGATATTTTCCAGTTCTTAACTAATCTACTTATGCTTAGATCTTATTCGTAATATTTCGACTTAATGGCGGAAGCCGTGTCCTTCTTATGTTTTATAGCAAAGACAGTGGAAGCGAAATTTGTCATGTGTGGAATAAAATTAAATTTGTATACTATAAAGCCTAAAAGTAGGAAATCGTCCATTCATATATCAGAGTATTTTGTTGCTTTATAAAGAATACTTAGTCAATTGCAAATTGCACAATTTTTATTTGTGGTGGTGGCAGTTGATTAGAGCGAATACATTATGGTGTTGAATAAATCTATGTTAGTATCACGGTGTAGTTTGTTTGATTGTGAACCGAGCTATGCAGGTTCGTGCCCGAGCGGGGTACAGCAACTATAGCCACTATAGAAATTTACTTTTTAATAACAAAAAACAAAAAAAAATATTGTAAAACTTCTATTGCAAGGATTAAAGTTACCTTTCACTACTGGCCTACACTAGGAAGCCAAACATTTAAGAAATGTAGTTTAAAAGTAGTTAGAAAATTATTTGCCTGTCGTATTTTTGTAGATTGAGCAGCAGAATAAGTTTTTTTGTGTGAAAATAGAAAAGAACATTATTATAATAACAAGTGCAAGAAAAATTAAATGCGAGTAATGCAGATGATTGCGACATACATATATGGTAAAAATGTTACTTGTGAATTAAGGTCCTTACCGAAAGAAGACAAAATTTACGTAAAAAAAAAATTATAAACGCCACAATTTTTAAAGCCACAGTTGGGAGAATAAAACAAATTCGCCTTGCATTGGATGAACCAGAGAGAAACATTCGGCAAGAAATGCAAGCTACTAATCAGCAAATACCGGTGGCAGTGAAATAACATTAAAGGTTTTTAAGTGCTTACTTATATCATGTATCCCCTTACGAGTCTCAGGGCCTCTACTTCGTCCACGCGTCATGGAGTACGACATCTAGCAATGAGTTTCAGCTCTCTTCAATGCTTCCCCAGCTGTCGGGAATCCTTCTCTGCACCATGTACTTATCGATCGACCTACTATTCTGCCGTCTTGGGTTAGAGGGTTCCATTGCATTGCGTGCTTTGCTATAGAACTGTCACCTTTTAGAAGGGTGTGATGGATCCACTGCCACTTACGCCATTAAATTGTGGTGCCTATAGGTTCCTGACCCGTTCTCTGGTGTAGTTGTTCATTAGACAATGTTTCATATGCACTGGTTCACAAACGTTTGCAGCTTTTTTGTGTTAATGGCCGTCACTTTCCACGTGCTGCACCCATAAAACAGCATGGACTGAACATTGGAGCGAAACAGTCTTAGCTTGGTGTTTAAGCTGATAACATTGCTTCACCATATTTTGGACAACATCTAAAATGCAGAGTTCGCTTTGGCGATTCGGTTAGCGAAATCTGCGAGAGAATTGGTACCATGGCTGAGTAACTTTGTTTTTGCCGAATTAATTTTTAGCCCTACGACGTTAGACTCCCCTCTCCACTATTGTTGTCATTTGGTGGAGGTTCATAATCCTGTGGGGGAGTAATCACACGTCGTCAGCGTTGCCAACACACGTCGTCAGTGTAGTCATCTCAATTCAGATCAAAGTGTCCATCGAATGACAGAGCAGAGCTAAGCACATCGCTAAGCACCAGTAGAAAGAATATTGGCGAAAGGATTCAACCTTGCCTAACTCCACTCTGTATTTCGAATTCTTCTGACAATTTTGCTCTGTGCAGTACGTGACACTTTAAGCCATCGTAAGTCGTTTTGATAATAGCTACATATATGTAAGTTTATCTGGAATGCCTCTCTTGTGCAAGCTAAATAAGTTCCCTGTTGACGCCATCGAAAGCTTTTTCGAAATCGATGAATAGCAGTTGAGGTGGCGACCGATATTCAACACATTGCTTGCAGAGTATTGATATGATCGACACAAGAGGATCCACTGTGGAAACCTGCTTGTGCATCATCGAGTGTACCTTCAAGATGTTCCTTTATTCGCTCTAGTACCACAGGAAGCACACATATACCTCTCCAGTTTTCGCATTGCATTAAACATAAGGAAACTTTCTTAGAAAGCTTGACGATTATACCTTTCTTCCACTCTTCGGGAAAGCTTTCACCTTCCCAAGTTTTCTCGACGAGTGGATGCAAAACACAGCCGATGTTGTTGGCGCGGCTTGTAAAATCTCTGCAGGGATTCCGTCAAGTCCTACCGCTTTGTTGTTTTTGAGTGCTTTGATGTCGGCCATAATTTCTTCATTACTGGGAGTTGTGGTACATATTCGGGAATTGGGGGTACAATGTCGGAGAGCTGGTCCTCATCCGAAATAAGTAGGAAACCATCTAGGCTTTTCACCGGATGTTGCGTCGAGCGGTGCTTGCCTGTTAGCTCTTTGGTGATTCTATACACAGTACTACTATCATCCCAACATGTTGATCTAATTTCGTTTGTCACGTCGCAGGCTGCGCTGCACATCTCTCATTTTCATGCGATATTGGGGTCCTAGTTCGCCCATTTCTCCTGAGAAGATAGCTGCGATATGAACTTTAAGCTGTTTACGTTCTTCAACCTGTCTCCAGGCTTACCTCTACTCCACGGAGGTAAAAATGTTTTTTCACAGCACACCAGTAATGTTTAATGTTCATGGGTAAGGAGCTGCTGATTGTTTCTAACTCTTGAGCAAGGTGGTTCCTTAACTGTTGGCGTACGGAGGGATCCTTTAGCCTGTCGGTGTTAAAACTGAGAGTTCTTAAGTTTAAGCGTAGTCTTCGAACGGATACAGTACGTAATCTGATTGTAGCTACCATAAGATGATGATCTGATGCCATCCCATTATCGGCACTCCGTCTATTTCGGACGTCCATGAGACAACCTCTAAAACGACGACTGATCGCCAAATGATCAATTTGGTTGGACGTTGCTTGCCTATCATTGGATACCCAACTGACTTTGTGGCAGGTCTTATGCTTATGGTGTCACCTATAATAAGGCGATTGGCATTGCAGAAATCTACAAATCGGTCACCATTGTCATTTCGGTCGCCAATGCCTTATTTCTATATTACATGTTTGAGCCCTTCGTTGCCATTGCTTACCTTCACATTCAAATCGCCCGTCACTATGACAATGTCACTGTTTGACATACCGTTGTAAGTGGCACTTAGTTGGCTGTAAAAGTTGTCTCTTTTATCCTGAGACGATAACTCAGTCGGTGCATAACACTGAATTGTCGTGACGCGTCCTACTCTATCCGGAACGGGGCTGTGAAAATCCTTCCTCAGTGCGGCTGCCAGAGTGTATACAAATGTATGTTTATTGCTACTAGAGTAACAATAAACATAGTATAAAATATAAAATAGTATAAGTATAAAATGAATTCAATAATTTTTTTTTTTTTTATGATCTAGTTTTTTTTCCTTTTATTTGAATAAAGTACAGTAAAATTTATCACGAACGGTTTTTCCTTTCAATTCAAATCGTCAGTTATGTGTGCTACCCAATCGGTCTGTGAGTTCGTTTGGAAGTTGTGTTTCAGGTCCGTCGATGTAGTTTGGATTTTGTCACTTGAGGTAGTTGTGCCCAGTTTGCTAAAACAACGCTGTCGATGATTTCCAAAGACAAGCTAATATTGTAGTGTGAAAGACCATAAATCGGGACGAAAGAATGTCAAACGCGTTTTCTACACGTCTCATGTTGCATATGAAAGCCTATTATTAAATATTCCCGGTCTGCATTTAAATCTTGCCTTGAAAACGGTTTATTCATATCTTTCCTCAGCCGAAATGCTTCGACGCTAATAGAAATGTGCGGAATTGTAGAATCGTAATTGTTGGGACATTTTAAGACGATTGTTAACAAGATCTTCACAAAAATCTGTATACTCTATCACTCCTCCATCATAAACTCTACCAACAGTATTCGGTAGCTTTACTCCTGCTGTCATGTGAAGAATCTTCATTTCAGCTGCCATTAATTTGCCCTCATACTTCTTGTACATTGTCCAGCATTGTGAACCGTATGTGAGCGCTGGACGTATAACTGCGGTGTAGAACCTTCCTTTCAACTTAGGGGACATTTTTCGGTCACAGAAGATTGCGGACTTTTCCCGCCACTTCATCCACCTTACGCTTACGCGATGATTGATGTCATCATCACAAGTTGCTTCGCTATTGATCATAGATCCCAGATATTTGAACTTTTTGCACTTGGGAAGCACTTTTCCGTTCAAGTAAATGTTTGGAATAGGCCGGTGTGGATCAGAGAACGGGCAACACAGATACTCTGTCTTTTTTTGAACTAATACGGTACCCATTTCCCTCCAAACCCACCCATGCATCAAGTGCTCGTTGCACGAACGTTTGATCTTCACTTATGATAGCTCCATCGTCAGCAAAGAATAACTGATGCAATTTGGGGTCTGTCACTTTTCCTTCAAGCAAATAATTAAAAAAAAAAAAAATATTTGGCGCAACAGCTCTTTAAGTGCCAGGGCCTAGCTTCTCGCAACCACTCGTGTTGTGTGCGTTATATTTTTCACACGAATGGAAGGGACCTACAGTTTAGTGCCGTATCTGAACGGCAATTGGTTTTGAGAAGCTTTCTCGTGACATCAATACTCTCGGATGTTTGTCAGACTTTCGCGAGAGGTGGGATCGTGAAAAAACTTTTTGGTGTTTTCTGGGATTAGAACTTGGAACCTCTTGCGTAGTGATCCGACACACTAACCACTACGCCACGACGCCCAAACCACGACCAAATAAAAGAAATTAAGAACTGCAATAAATAGCAAAGGACTGAGCAAGCTTCCCTGGTGTACATCGACTTTGATAGGGAAGTCTTCAGTGACACCAGCGGGACATCTTACTCTTGTCTTCATACATGTCCCTCATACATGTCCATGATCATGAGCACGTAGGTTTCTGGAACTCCTCGTTGTCTTGACGCCACCCATATGAGATCTCTTGGTTGTCTATCAAAAGCTTTTTTAAAATCAACCAACACCATATGCAAGTCCTTTAAGGAATCACGATGTTATTCCATTATGATCTTTATACTTTGGATTGCATCTGTTGTTGATTTACCCGAGACAAACCCACTCTCTATTAGTAGAAGAACACTTTGACCAAGTCTTGAAAGTCGTCTTCTTTTCCATTTCACTACTTTAGCTTCATCTGTCCACCACCATGTTTCTTTGGCATGTTGGCGAGGGCCTTTCGACATTCCAAGCAGTGATTTGTCTCTCTCCAAGCAAGATCACATATCTTGTGCTCTGCAATCCTCATCACCGACCTCATCGATGACGGTAAAGAGGTAATTTAACATGCTGGAGCTTCGCCTTTTCCTTTGTCAGCTTGTATCAATTGATTTTGTCAGACACCTCTGTTTGCTTATTTATTTTCTTCCCCGTCTCCATAAAAATTTCTGTCAGGAGGGGACGGTGTTGCTTTGCATTCAACACTTGATTGAATACTACAATGATTGCATTCAACTAGTTACTTACAATAATTGCTATAATATTCAACAGAATATGTTTGGAGTATCTCTTTCGCGAAATTAAAAAAAATTATAAGAAAACATTTGTACCAGAGATTGCCACAGTATTAAAGGAATTTAACTACATACGAGTATGTAGGTGTGTATGCAGATTCATAAAAGGACGTCGATA
This sequence comes from Pocota personata, assembly GCA_963082735.1. NCBI lineage: Eukaryota > Metazoa > Arthropoda > Insecta > Diptera > Syrphidae > Pocota > Pocota personata. The sequence goes on along the minus strand of OY720429.1, from coordinate 62,661,035 downwards.
TATAAAACAATTGCTCTTATCATGTCATTGAAGAAATAGTAAATTGTTTTCAAAAAAAACTTCACTGCAATGTTTATTTAGCTGAATTGTCAAAACCAGATGACATCCAACATGGTAAACTCAAATATCTTATAGAAGACCTATGTAAGCCCAATAAACGAAGGATAACAAAAATAAACAAAAAGAAAGTTATAGAGAGATGACCAAATTAAACCAACTTTTTCCTCCACCGTATGTAAGAAAGCACTTGTATGACATGTCAGTGGTGGAGCATGAGGATGAGGCAAAACACATGTCTCGAAATTTGCAAATCCTCATCCTTAACATCATCTGCTAGAACAGTGGCAAACTCTCTCTGGCACAAGAAACCAAATAAACCGCACACGAGCAATATCATCAGAAGCAGGAGACACTCCGAACCATTGCAGCAAGCATTTTCATGGCTTCAATCTTCTATTCGAAGTTTTACCAAGATAAACCACTGGCCAAGAGCATTAAAAGGTTCGAGTAAGTTCGGGGAGAATTTCAACCGTAGTTACTCTGAGGTTTGCGTCGAAGGATGTATGTATATACCTCTTTCTTGTTTCATCTATATTTTCAGATTCAGTTCAACATCTTATATGCACATATATATTCGCATGTTTATATCTAGCAAAACATACTGATGGAGTAAACCGCAGACCCTGTTATCAAGGGAACACAATGGCTCTGTGTTCCCTTGATAACTACAAACTCATACTTATGAAATTATAAGAAATGTGGAAGAGCGATTTTGACTGTTAAATACTCAAAAATTACAAAATTTAATGTTTTATTCGAAACATTATTGCAGTTATGAGAATGTTGACCAATTTCAGATTCACCTCACATTTCCCTTTGAGAAAATAGAGAAAGAATTATGAAATCTTTGTCAAGGCCAGCTCAAGGTTGATACCGCTGATTATACCTACAATGCAAAATGTGTGGCGCCAACTGGGGTAACGTTCGAAATAACTTTGATTTTAAAATCACATACTTACAATGTATCAAACATGTCGTAATCCTAGAAAGTTCATAAATTATCTGTCAAAATTAATAGACCCTAAGCATATGAAGGCTATGCACCCTTCGGTTTAGAGCATATAAAAAGAATGTTTGTGGTCGAAGGAGAAGATAAAATTCATGAAATACAGGAACTGAACTCGCCTTCTATGTACTGGCCTAGAGATAAGAAAAGCAATTAGGAATTTTCCAACTATTGAAATCTTATAATCAGATAACGTCTAAGCGCCACAACCGGATGTCCAAATAAATAGAAAAGTACAGAAGGCAAAGGGGAGGCAACCGTCGGCGGTGTATTTTCGATGTAAGGAATAAAGATGTTGAATCAGAAAACGCAAATAAACTTTGAATTAGTTTATGTTATCAGTGCATCAGACGTAGGCAAAGTTAACGAACAAGCGCCACAAGAAAATACGGATGAAAGTGTACTGCAGAAAGTTTTTTATGAGTGCAAGGTAGTCGTATTTTCAGGAGAACTATTTTTATATTATACACAGTTTGTAACAAACATAGTTTGTCTTATTAGGATTTGAGGTTGCATTTATATTGCTGATACGTTTAACTTAACAATTTTGAATTTCATCAGCAGATACAGAAACATTCAAAGCATCACAAATAATTTTTTGCGCACTCTCTACCACCGTTGCCGTTTTGACTGTCAGATCTGACTGCATTGATATGAATTTAGCTGGAAGATTTTTTAAAATCCAGCTAGCTCGTTCTCCGTCTCACTTGATTACGAACAGGCAGTTTTTTGTTTTTATTTTACGATATTTTTCAAACCCTTCGCTAATCTGGGAAAAACCAATTGCACAAGGAATGAAGGATATATTATGTTTATATTGTAAAAAAAAAATGGGATTAAGTTGATAAATGCAACTTTTATGACGCTTTTTCCAAAAAGGTAATAAAATTTACCTGTTTTTTTTTTGTCTCACTTGATTACGAACAGTAGCTAAATCTACCTGTTACCATGTTTTAAATCAAATAAAAGGATACTTAGAGTATTAGGGAGCTTAGTTCAAGAAATAACTTCATACAATCCACAACTATGGGTAAAGGAAAGACATTAACCAAAGAGGAAATAGGCCAAATTCGAACTTACCGGGAACAAGGAAAATCCATCCGTTTCATAGCCAGCAATATTTGAAGAGGCGCCCCTGTTGTACACAGCTTTATTAAGGACCCGGAGAAGTATGGAAAAAACCGCAAAGGAAGAGTCAGCAAAGCAACAACTTGTCAGGAAAGGCGGGCCATACTGAGAGTTGCTTCAAATTCAAGGCTCTCTGTAAGTAAAATTAAGGCAGAAACTGGAGTTACAGCTAGCAGATCGACTGTTCATCGCGTGATACAGAAGGCCAGCCATATTCGCCATGAAAAAATGAAGAGGAAACCACCATTGAATGCGGCACGTAAAATCCAGCGGCTTGATTTTGCAACAAGTCACATCAGGTGGAATCGAGAGTGGCATACCGTCGTCTTTCCTGATGAAAAAAAAAATGGACCTGATGGATACAGATGTTATTTCCATGATTTGAGAAAAGAAGAAATACATCTTCAAAGGCGGCACAGCAAAGGAGGTGGTGTAATGGTATGGGGAGCAATAAGCTATTACGGAACTGTGGAGATGGATTTCCAAAGCTCCAAAATGACGGCAATCACTTACAAATCGATACTGGAAAGAGCTTTTCCACAGTTTTCGGAGATATTTGGTGGACAGCGATGGACTTTCCAACAAGACAATGCACCGATACATACCGCACGGACAACAAAAGCCTGGATTCAGAACCAAGATGTAAACCTACTTGCATGGCCGCTATATTCACCCGACCTGAACATCATGGTAAACGTATGGGGTTGGCTTTCAAGAATAGTCTACGAAGGAGGGAGGCAATATGATGAAACGGAGGAGATTATTGAAGCCATAAAACGAGCCTCGTCCGAAATTTCGCTAGATTATTTGACAGCACTCTATGAATCTCTACACAGCAGGCTAGTTGAAGTGATTCAGCGATCAGGAGGTAGTACCCATTACTAAAAACTATTGCTACTCTTTGAATAAAACCAACATTTATTTATACAAACAGATTTTGTATTGTTTTTTTTTACCTTTTAAGCTTCTAATAGGTAGATTTAGCTACTGTTCGTAATCAAGTGAGACAAAAAAAACAGGTAAATTTTATTACCTTTTTGGAAAAAGCGTCATAAAAGTTGCATTTATCAACTTAATCCCTTTTTTTACAATATAAACATAATATATCCTTCATTCCTTGTGCAATTGGTTTTTCCCAGATTAGCGAAGGGTTTGAAAAATATCGTAAAATTAAAACAAAAAACTGCCTGTTCGTAATCAAGTGAGACGGAGTAATCAGATTACGCACCATTTCAGCTTCTCTTCCATACAATACACTCATACCTCGGTTAGCGGCCTAAATACGTTCCACAAAATCAGGCCGTAAAGCGAAATGCCGTATAACGAGTCATTCTTTTTCATACAAACCAATACAAAATCCATTAGATTGGTTCCAAATCTTCAAAAAATAACCAAGAAATTGATAAAACGTTATAAAAAATTCATTTAATGTGTTGAGTTCAGAGCATAGTTACGTTTCAATTTAATATTGACAGGAGCCAAAATAAAATCTACATACATAACGAAAAAGAACATAATTAGGTAAGAATAAATAGAGAAAAATTAAGATGTTGAAGTGGAAGAAGAATCACTGTCATATACAAAAGCGGCTGCGGGCTTAAAAAACCGTTCCAGCGTTGGTTGTTTTGCTTTAATCCTTAATTCTTTTTCTATTTCCTTATAGCAGTTAATGGCTACGTTAACAGCTCTTGAAACTATAGCACTGCGTTTTTCGTCGGGAACGTTTTGGTTTAAAATTTCCAACCCCTCTTCGAAATGGTTTCCTGATGTCAACTGACGACTCGTGGAAGGCTCAGGCTCTTCATCTGACTCTTGATCTGATCCTGGCTTGAAATCCCACTCAGCGTTAGCACCAAGAAGAAGAGTTAAACGTTCTTTTGACACCTTATATCCTGATGGAGATTATTCGTCCTTTGAAATAAATGTCCGCTCAGGCATTCGTTTTCAATAAAGACCTGTCACGTCCGCATTAAAAACTTGTTCTGGAACGTAACCACCTTCTTCAACGATTTTTTTAAAAATGGTCGGATACTCGAGAGCTACAACTGAATCGGCACTTGCTGCTTCACCTTTCATCTTGATGTTATGTCGATTTTTAAATTTTTCAAACTAACCTCGGCTTCCTAAGAAAATTTCATTTTTCGACGTTTCATCAACATCCTCCAATTTAAGATTTTCAAAAATGCTCTTAGCCTTTTCTTGAATAATCATTTGACTCATTGGCATCTTTCTTTTGTTGTTGTCTTCGATCCAGATGAGCACTTTTTCCATTTTCTCTTTCGAGTTAATTTTGTACAAATGCTTAAAGATGCAGCTGAATGTACCTGCGCCTTGATTTTGTCTTTATTATCTCGTATTGTTTGAACAGTGGATTTTGCAAGACCTAATGCTGAACAAATTTGGAAAATCTTCTCACCTGCTTTAATGCGACGCGAAACATCTAGTTTAGTCTCTAGTGTGATAGAATTTCGGCTTCTTTTTTTTCGCCCTCTACTCGTTTTGGTGGCATTTTGTGTGTAAATGCCTATGTTCTTAGAAAATATTTAAGGAATTTTGCAACATAATTTAAAATGTACATACCAAAAATAATTGAAAGATGAAAGCTGAGAATACAACTGTAACATACACGTCCATATATACATACACATGTAAAAGAGTCAACACATCTTCTGACTTAAAACCTATGTCTCAAATCAAAAAGGGGAAAACCCGGGTCTAAGAAATTGAAACTTGGCAATGCCGATGACGACTTTGTTGTGCATTATGGTGCACAAAGGGGTGCACAAAGATCGGAAGTCAAGAAAACAACAAGGAAGAAAAAATTGGCAACGTAAAGTAGACACAGTAGGCAAGATACCTAATGTATATTTTTTTTTTGCCGTTGTAACGAAAAATATTGGCCGTAAAACGGAAACAAAGTAATAAAAACAAGGCCGTTATAGCGAAAGGCCATATAAAGAGCGGCCGTATAGCGAGGTATGAGTGTATTTCATTCGGTATTGTTTACTCCATCTTATTTCGTTTTCTGTCGGGCAGGTACTATTTAAATAACAAACAGATTGTTACAAAATGAATTTGAAAGGCTAAATACGAATACATACTATCTTTAAATTATGGCAAATCACTAAACAATTTCCCGAAACATTATTTGGTATTTCAGTACAACTCAAAAAAGAAAACATCGAAGCTCAACAACGCCTACGAAATCTCTGAAAGGCGATCAAAATGAAGAATTTCAATCGGATTCAAGGTATGTTATCGATTTGGAGGAAAACAATTCCACAGATAATTCTTTTGCAAAGGAAAGATATGAACAAAAAGCAGATATTCCTGGAGTTCCGATTTTTTGTTAAAAGACTGGATTTTTTTAATGACCGAAATGCAGTTGAATGCAAATATTGTCGCACTATTTTTGGAAAACCAAAATATTCAAATTTAAAGGATCATGCTGTAACACTGAAGCATCGAAATGCAGCTGAACCATTTTCAGTAGCAAAGGGAATGCCAAAACAATCATTTTTAAAATACAACACAATGACTTTGTTGAACAAAATACAAGAACCAGAATCTCGTACCAGTTTGTATATTGCAAAGCACTAGTCTATTTTGTCTATAGACCACTGTAGAAAACTGACAATGAGTCCTGTATGTTTAAATACAAAGCTAAACCGAACAAAGTGCAGCGGTATTATTCAATATACAAGGTGGAGCAAAAGTAATGCCATAATGTGAATTGGCTGCCATCATTTTGTTAGAAATGAAAAAAATTGGGCCCTGTTTTCACGAAAAGTGTACACGAAGGTGTACAATTGATGACAATAAGTTGAAAAAATCGGTCAAATGACCACCTCTTGAGGAGATGCAGATTTGTGCTCGTTTTAAGGGATTTTGAATTGTTGCTCGCAAAACATATGGCTCCAAATTAGTGATTTCTACTTCAATGTTGGCTTTCAAGATTTACAAGGTTTGTGGTTTGTTGTAGTAAAAGCGAGATTTAAAAAAGCATCAAAGGAAGACATCCAGGCCCGGAAATTGGTGATTCAAAATCTCCATCGTTGCCCGAGCTGTGTGAGTGGTTGCTCCGTCCTGCTGAACCAACAATGCTTGAGACCCAATTCAGCAACTTGCGGCAAAAAAAACCTTGTTTAATATCTGTCTGTAGCGCTCACCAGTAACGATACGGTGGTGCTGTCAGCGCCCTCAAAAAATAAGGGCTAATGACTTTTTAACTGCAAATGTCGCACCAAAGAGTGTACTTTGAGGGGATGTAATGGCTCTTTGTGCATTTCATGTGAATTCTCCGTGTTAATTCTACTAATTCTCTATCTCTCCACAACATAAATCTCAAAGCACAATGATATTTGATGCCATTTGCAAAAATTATGGTACATTCGCATTATGAGATTACTTTCGCCCCACCTCGTATTTGGGATATGTATACGAGTATATTTTAAGGAAAAAATTGCAAGCGACGTTGGCAGTAGTGCATTTAGCCTTCTGATAGATGAGTCCATCGATATAAGCATAGTCAAATACTTATTTACTTAGGTCCTTTAACCCCTCGGGGGGCATAGGGCGACAACCACGCCTGCGCGCTATCTTGTTCGTACTTCTGCAACGCGTCTGAGCTGCCTCCAACTCATTCCTAGAGAGCTCGATTCCTCCTCAACTGTTCTGCGCCATGTTTGCCTAGGGCGTCCCGCCATTCTGCCTGCTTGGGTGAGCGGATTCCACTGCATGTCGTTTTTCACAATGGAGTTGTCTTCGCGCCGTAGGATGTGTCCAATCCACTGCCACTTTCTCCTTCGTATAGTAATGTGTATAGGTTCTTGGACCGTTCTCATATAAAGCTTTACGTTGAAGATCCGGTTCGACCAAAAATCCTCAAGATGATTCTTATGATAAGATGATTTGCTGATAACATTACTTATCCAGATTGTGGATAGCATACCGAACGCAGCTTTAGCCTTCCCGATTCTACTGCATACGTCCAGTTGGGTACCATCGCGATTAGCCGAGACCACACTTCCTAAATATAGAAAGTTGTCAACTTTTTCGACTTCCTGTCCGGCAATGTTAAGTTGAGCGTTAGTGTTGGAAGTGCTGAGGGCTTTTGTTTTGGCCGTGTTTATTTTGAGCTCCACTTTGTTTGCCTCAATTTCTATACTATTGGCCATTATATAAAGGTCCATTATCCGATGTGAAAGTAGACAAACATCGTCAGCGTAGTCTAGGTGTTTAAGGTAAGATGTCATAGTCCAACGAATTCCATTGTTTCCTTCCGTCAATGCTGCACGGAGTACATCGCTGATAACCACCAAGAAAAATAGTGGTGACAGAATGCATCCTTGACGTACTCCACTTTGGACACCAAATTCCTCTGACACCTTACCGTTGTGTAAGACGTGACACTTATGTAGCCTTGATAATAGCAATAAGGTTTCCGGGATGCCTCTCCTGCGCAACGCCAGCCAAATAGCATCTCGGTTCAAGCTGTCGAAAGCCTTCCCGAAGTCGATAATCAACAGATATAGTGGAGACCTGTACTCAACGCATTGTTCGATTATGATCCGTAAGGTGTTTATGTGGTCGATGCAAGAGGATCCAGCGCGAAAGCCTGCCTGTTCGACGTCGAGAGTAGAATCTAAATGCTCTTTAATTCGGTCCAGAATTATTTTTGCTATTATTTTGGCTACAGCTGGAAGAACACATATACCTCTCCAGTTTCCGCATTCCATCAAGTTTCCCTTTTTCGGAAGCTTAATGATCATCCCCCTTTTCCACTCCTGTGGAAATTGTTCGCTATCCCAAGCTCTTTGTATTAGCGGATTTTTTTTTTTTTTTTTATAATTTGCACATGTGAAAGGGGTTATGAATACCCTTATACTAATTTTAGGACACGGGCGTTTTTGAGGAAAGGGGAAGAGACAGCAGATCTGCTGATGTGTTTGGAGCCGCTTGAAACATCTATTGAGCTGATCCTCATACGAAGTCAGGAGGTTACCGTCCCGACTCTTCACCGGGTGTTATTTGGAGTTTCGACCACCAATGAGCTCCTTGGTGATGCTGTCCTACTATCGTACGTGCTCGCTTCTTCTTCAGCCATAGAAGCCAGAGTGTCGATATATTGACGTTTGTCACGTCTCACTCTACGCTGCACTTCTTTCTCTTTCGTACGGTACTGGTTGTCTCTACTGTTGAGGCCGCTGCAATCCGAGCCTTTATTGTTGTACGCTCATCGATCCGTCTCCAGGTGTCTGCCGAAAGCCATGTGCGATGGTGTGCCTGCCTTTTACCGACATAGATGTGTGTCCCGCTCGCAAAAGCATTTTTCACAACATTCCGGTGATCATCCATGCTCTCCTGCATTGAGCTGCTGATTGCTTCCACTTCCAAGGCAAGGTGTTGGCGCACTTGGAGGACCTTAAGCCTATCGGTATTGAACCTGGTGATGTTCAATAAGTTTGATCGGTTGTTGTTGACGGATGCAGTACGAAGGCGTATATGAGCTAGCATAAGATGGATCTCGTTCTTGTCCGATATCAGCTCCACGTCTGTTACGGACGTCCAGGAGACAATTTCTAAAGCGGCGACTGATCGCAATGTGATCGTTCTGGTTGGATGTTCTTTGCCTATCAGTCGAGACCCAACTGATCTTATGGCAGGTGTTATGCTCAAACAGCGTACCTCCAATGACTAGGCGGTTGGTATTGCAGAAGTCCAAAAAACCGCTCACCGTTGTCGTTTCGGTCTCCAAGGCCGTGAACTCCCATCACGTGTTTAAGCATGTTGTTGTCGCTACCTACCTTGGCATTGAGATCCCCCATCACCATTACGATGTCCCCATTAGGTGTTTCATTGAAGACGGCGCCTAACTGGCTATAGAAATTATCCTTTTCATCCTCAGTCGCGTCATCAGTCGCAGCATAGCACTGTATGATGGTGACCTTCCTTACTCTACTCTGGAATCTGGCCGTCAATATCCGGTCACTATGAGGTTTCCAAGATATGAGGCTGAATCAAATACTTAGGCATAGTAATTAAATATCACTGTAAAAAAGAAAGTGTGATTAAAACAAATTTGCTAAAACTTCACCCACTTGTTGCTTTCTTTATGTATAAGGAATATAATTTGAAAATTCAAGACTTGTGCGGTCTTGGAATAGACAACGGCAGTGAAATGGTTGGTGCAAGAAACGGAGTATTTGCTAAATTGGAAGAAATAAACCCTAAAATAATTTTGATCCCATGTGCTTGCCATTCTCTACAGCTGGCTATAACTGCAGCTGCTGAAGCACATCTCCCCAATGAAATAGAATTTATGTTTAGTGAAACTGGTTCTCTAGGTCATCCAATCCTCGACCCTCTAGAAATACCTCAATCTTGCACCACGCGCTGGCTATCGATTGAATCTGCTGTGACAAAAATAAAGATGAAGTATTTAGAGCTGCAAACTTTCACGTTAGCTAAAAGCTCAGAAAATTGCTTTAAAATAATAATTTAGCAAATATGTTCACAGATGAAGTAAATTACGCCTATGTGTGTTTCCTTCCAACCTTTATTGGTGTGGTAGAGATACAAAGGGTAAATAAATGCATAATGCGAAAACGAAAAAACGGATTTTGAAAAAATTCTAAGTGATTTGTAATATCTAATGAAGCTTTTGCTAAAATACGTATATATGTATATTAAAAATAAACCCAGGTGATAACATAGACGAGATCCGCATTGATCTCAGAACTGCGGGCCTTCAACTCAGACCACATCGAGGATATGAATGTGAGGAAAAATTTGTGGAACTGAAAAATAAGGGTTGTATCACAGTTCTACAGGAAGATTTATTGCAAGACAATTGTAAATTATTTTTAATTAAACTACTTCATGAATTGCAGCAACGGATGCCGGCTAATTTGAGAATCTTGAAGCAAATAAATTTGATGTCCATTGACGAATACTTACGTACAATCAGAAGTTCTTTGACTCCACTTCTACAGGAGTTTCGTATAAATGCAGAGCAATCTGTAATAATCAAATCGCAGTGGTATGCTCACGAGCTGGAGGAATATTTCAAGCACAAAATCATTAAAGTGTGAAGAAAATCGATCTCACAAGATTTGCCATTTCATTATAAGTGCTCCCTCTCTCTAACGCAGAAGTAAAGGGTGTGTTACGAGGGCCTGCACCTCGTCCAATGCCAAACAACAACAAAAATAAAAAAAGGAAAAGAAAAAATTAAAAAGAAGTACCTGAACCCAGATGATTACTCCAGCGATCCCACGATGGTATTTGTCGTCGTCGTCCTCTCGTTCTGTCCTACCTGTCCTTGTGCATCCTCGCACACGCACATCACATTGCAGGGGTGGGGTTTTGATGGACCAATTAATAATAAAAGAAAAAAAGGAAAACAAATTCCAACATACCTGTTGTCCGTTGTACCTACAGACATCATCCCTCCCATAGCCAGGTTCCCTTTTGGTTTTAGGGTATTTTGCTTCCTTGTGCACCTTTTGTGCACAGGAAGCGATGCGCACACACCCACCCCAGTCCAAGGGTGGGTTTTCTTTTATTTTATTAGAAGAAAATTACAGAAAAAAAGTAATTACAAAAAAAAAAACACAGCGATTCGCCTCGCAAAATTAGAAAATAAAAGAAATGTCAATAATCAGCTGACATGAGGGAGGGAGATACACCCGTCTCTCTCTCGCAAGAAAATTAATGGCGATCGGGAAATTATCTGTGGTTCAGGGATAAGATAAAAAAACGTAGAATTCGTTTGTCCTTTATTTTGATATTATATGTTTATATATATTTTTGTGTTGGTCAGAAATTTTGTTTTTGGGTTACGTGAAAAGGGTCGTAGGTTATATTAAGTATGTTAGGTAAGTCAGTTAACAATAGTATATGTCAGGTTAGTGTATTTATGTATGTTATCGCTCAGGAATTTTTTTATTCAAAACGAACATTTTTGTAACTGACAATGACGAAACGTAGGACATTGGAAAGGGAAATTTCTCATTTCAATGTCCCGAAAAAAAAAAAGGAAAAAACACTACCCATAGCCGACAAAGACAAAACATGACAAAGGAAAGGGGAAAAGACTGACGAAGAGAGGACAAAGTCGAAACAAGAAAAGAAGGGGAAAAGTAGGACAATGGGAAACAGATAACCCAGATAAATGAAACGGGTTAGTACATCGACCCCAAGAAAATCATTTCCTCAAGTCAAGTGCGAACAGCTGGTCGCCACAGCTGAGAAAAGAATTTGTCGGTAGCACTAAAATACTGTGAGGCGAAGACCCACTGAAGAAATTAATTTCTGTCAATTTTCGATTTTCTTGGTAAGTTGGCACAACAGAATTTTTAAAAGTTTAGTGGCCTAAAATAAATTTTTAAGGAAAGAATAGAGCAAACCTGAGGACAACAAATAAAACTGGGGGAGCACATAGTACAGGAGATAAACGCAGGAGACATCAGACATAAAGGTATGTTCAATAAAATTAGGAGCGCTTGTGGGCAATTTTTTTAAAACAATTTTTAAAACAAAGGCAATGAGTGTAGCGGAGTGGCGTAGGCCCCAGAAATTCTGTCGCTTGCAGTTTTCTGTCAGAGCCGGTTGCGGCACACACCGTTGCAACTGGACAAGGTCCGGTGCAGGCAGTGGGTAGCGGTAGCGGTGGTCCGCAATAAGCAAAGGAAGCAAACGGTGCTCCCCCAACGAGAAAAGAAAAAATTCAACGCTTCCAGGAGGTGCTCCGTGGGACACTAGTGAAAGTGAAAGAATTTAAATTAGAATTAAAATTTTTCTAAAGTGTTAGATACCACTCCTTCTGAGTTGAGCCTACAGTGAACTCTTTGAGGCTGCATATTTTTTGATTTTAATTTCGTTTAGATTTTGCTTTGTTTGAATTAAATTTTTTGAGTTAAAATTCTTGAATACTAAGTTAAATTAAGATTAGAATTAGTTTTTTTGTGAATTCTGCTGAGAATCTATAGTGTCTAACGTCGCGTTGAACTCCATAATAGAACAAAGTCAACATCCTTCATCGTGCTGCCGGCAGGACACCGGGGGACCAGAAAACCGTATAAAAAAAAAGAAACCGTAATTACCTTTTTGAGTCAATTGTGCAAAAAAAAAAAAAATATATATTCTTAGCAGAAAGGATAGGTTCGAATAGTAGATTTAAGACAAAAAATTTTATAATAAATTGAATAGGGCGATGAGCCAACCAAAGAATTTTTAAAAGTATATGGGGTATTTCTACTCAAATATGAGTGAATAATTTTTTTATTTGGTGTGTGGATGGCCGGTCGGGCCGTCCTTCTATAGATGAACGGTGACAGGACAGGACGACTACGAACGATGACGACACAACGTAACGACTGACTAACCTCCACTACAACAGACTTAGGTCGTGACTGGGAAGCGCGTTCAGGGGCCATCTCTCGCAATCATTGGCCAGAGAGATGGCAATTGGTTGTGTCACTAGACACACAGGGTGGGCAGGCCAGCTTCTGCCACTTCCACCAGGCATTCCTCGGGTGCCGGACGAACCCGTTTGGCAGGGAGAGAAAATGGGAAGGACAATTGACGCAGTAGGGAGTAGAGTTAGGTTAGGTTAAGATAGTTAGGGTTAGTTTTAGGATTTAGCTTAAGTCGCTAGGTTAGTCTAGGTTTAGTTTAGGATAGTTAGGGTAAGTTCGCGGAGTCCTTCCCAATCTTTCTCCTGGCCATGGGCACAAGCCCTTGGATTTTCCTTTTACTTTCTTTTCTAAATTTTTTTATTTCGTCCGATGTCTAAAGTAGAGTAGCTTTCTTCTTTCTTTTGTTTTTTTTTCAAAATGGCACGAGATTTTGTGTGCTGAGCAGGTGGTGTGAAGTAAGGTGGACAAGAACCACCCCGTCCGACGAGCTGAGCCGAGCAACCGCGAGCGTGCCGCCGTCCTCCTTACTCGCACCGAAGGCGCCTCCGTGGCCAAGCCTAGCTCACAACAGGTGGTTAAGTTTTAAGGGCCGATGTTGATTTTGAATAAAACACAAATTATTTAGGAAATTACTGTCATTTCTTTTTATTATGATAATATTGGTATGGTTCAATTATGTATGGAACAAAGTATCGGCCAAATGGCCGCCGCGACCTCGGCGGCACACCTCCATCCGATGGTCCAAATTTTCGATGACGCTGAGGCATAACTGAGGTTCTATGCCGTTAATGTGCCGAATTATCTCATCCTTTAGCTCTTGAATTGTTGCTGGCTTATCGACGTACACCTTTTCTTTCAAATAACCCCAAAGAAAGAAGTCCAACGGTGTCAAATCACATGATCTTGGCGGCCAATTGACATCGCCACCATTGTGACCATTGCCGACGCTTGAAATGGTCAAGAGGCTTTAGTTCTTGAGTCAATTGCACCTTGTAAGCGCGTAAATGCAAGTCTTTATGCATAATGTTCATCAACGACGAGCGTGAGAGGTGCAATTATTGGGCACGACGACGAGTTGAGGTGGACGGCTCTTCAGCCACACTATCGCGAACAGCAGCAATATTTTCTGCAGTACGAGCTGTACGAGCATGGACTGGTGTTTTCACAACTCCTACAGACCCGGTTTGCACAAATTTTTGCACGATTTTTCCGATTGTACGCACATTTGGACGATTAAATTGACCGAAAAAATCACGAAATGCACGATATGCATTTTGATTTGAACGCCCATTTTCATAATAAGCCTGAATAACTTTAACGCGTTGCTCGATTGTGTATCTTTCCATGGTTCAAATTGAGTTAGTCTGAAATTGAGAAATGTCAAATGAAATGCAGAAAAAACTTGACGTTTAGGTGTGGTTCACATTCAACATCGGCCCTTAAAATTGAACCACCCTTTATAAAGAATATTTAGTCACATAAATATCGTAAAAACAAAGTTACGTAATCGGATGAACCTGCATTTGACGAATTAGATTCTGATGAGATTTAGCGAATGCTGCTTCAACTTTCCTATACCGGCTGAAGTAACAAAACAAATTGGTACCAATATTGCTTACGAAAGTAGTAATACAGATGCAGCTGATGATTGAAGCACTCAGAGACGTTAATATATAAAGTTTATTTATGAATTGAATGAGTGAATTAGAATGAAAATTAGAATTTTTTTTTTTAATATTTTAAGACATTATTTAGTCCTAAAACTAAACTTCACTTTACGAATGAATTTTTAAACGCTATGCGTATTATTCTTATTGTTATTTTTTTTTATAAAAGCATTTAAACTTTTTTATTTCTTAATGCATCTTCTGTTCCTTACGCCGAAGTTATGATCCCGAGTAGAAGGTTTGACCTCAGGAAGTACCGGCAGACTTACCGGTTTCGGATCACTTCATCACTGAGGCCAATCAAATGCTAGTGTTTTCGCATTTGTGTGATCAAGTTGTTTTTTGGTCTGTCTTTTTTGCGCGATTGTATAGGAACGTTAATTGCGAAGGATCTCTTCTTTGAACATGACGATACCAACTGAACTGGTCGTGCTCTATCTTGCTTGTGATGGGTTCTTTTACATGAAATCTTCCTCGAGTCTTATTTCTTAATGTATATACATACATGCATGGGGGCGGCAAACCCCACAGCGGACCAGTAGGGATGCAGTAAAGTGGGAGGGTTGTGATCCTTCTACTCCGGATCATAACTTCGCCGTAAGAAAAAGAAGAAGATATACATACATGCATACCTATGTATGTATGACTATTTTTTTGACTCTATTTTAGTTTTTTGACTGGAAGGACAATTTCCAAACGGCAACTCTGCTCTCTACAGCAATGTCGTTATTTACCTCAGGCACACCAACAATTTCAATTACGCCCTCCATCTGCTAGTGTTCTCTCCACTTCAGTCTACTTTTCAAGCACGTGACCCTCGCTCAGTGTGGCATTTTCTTCTTTCAGCTGTTGTACCGTGTGGAGAAAGTCAATATTTTTTTTTTTTAGGCACAGGATCTCTTCGTAAAGCAGCTGAAGTGTTATTGAACTACTGCTACCGCTAGATTGTTGTGACTGTTCCACTACAATTGTACTTACACTTGTCTCCTCATACTATTTGCTGGTTGACGCTGTTCCGCTGCTTGATGTAGTGCTTGCTGTTGTTTTTTGCAGTGATTTTGATTGCAGTTTAGTAGCTCCCAAGCCTTTATGCTGCTGTTTTGGATGTGTTGATACAGCTACTCCATATGGCTTAGCTACGGGTTGTTGTTGTAGTGATTTTCGGCGCAGAGCTGTATACTTGTCACAGCGAAAATGTTTATTGTTGTACTTCATATATTCAAAATCAGATTGAAGTATAGTCAAACAGGCACAATCAAAGTAACACTTGCAATCAGTACAATCTATTTTAAAAAGATCACTTTGATCAATATTTTGCCTTGCAACTTGAACAGTTCATAGTGATTTAATTAAAAGTTAATTGAATTTGACAACTTAATAAAATACAAAGTGCGCACCCCACGACACTGTAGAAAAGACGTCGGCTCTCGAGGAAACCTTATGTATTCTAATTAAACAAATTTTCCTTTTATTTCGTTGGATTCGTTGATTTTCAAAGTTTAACTTTTAATCATCGTAGTTTTCAAGGGTTAATTACAACAAACATGCGATTGAATAATTATGGCCACTTAAAGTTGGCCAATACTACCTTAAGAGTATTTTTTTTATTATTATTATTTAGTAGTTTGACAGAATGGTTAATACATTTGCTATTTTTTAGAGTTTTAGAAATTAATTCTTTATAGCTATAATTCTTTACGTGTGTATATAATGAAGATTAAGACTAGGTACAGGATTTATTTAATTAATTAAGGGAAAACACTACTAAGAAAAACCCTTATATGATTCTTAATACTAAACAACACTTAAAACTAAATAATAAATATATAATGTGCAATGATCTCATCCTTTATTGCTGCAAACATGTGTATTATTATGAAACAAACATTTGGTTATTTTTATTTATTTAGTAGTGAAATAGATAATATATTTGCAAATAAATAAATAGGAAATAAATAAATAAGTAAATAAATAATTGGGTGAATAAATAAATAATTTAATAGTGAATAAATAAATCGGTAAATAAACTCAAATAAATAAATAACTAAATAAATAAATAAGTAAAAAAAAAAAACAAATAAATAAATAATAAAGAATTAAATAAATAAATAATTAAATAAACAAACAAGTAAATAAATAAATAAATAAATAAATAAATAAGTAAATAAACAAACACATTAATAAATAAGTATATATACATATAACTATAATACAAGTTGTTGGATGAGCTTATTATCTGAATATCTACATTTCTCCAAGAAGTTAGTTTTAAGTCTGTTTATAGTTACAGAAATAAAATTAACATCTGCTCTATTATGTAACCTTCTAGTTGAAAAGTGCTGAGGCAGATTCAACATCATTGTTAGTATTTTGCAGTTTACTTATGTGAGTTTTGGCACAATCGCACCAGACTGGTGCACCATATGAGATTATGGCCAGGAAAATGGTTTTAAAAATAATGATTTTGTTATCAATACTAAGAGTAGATCGCCTGTTAATGAATGGATATAATATTTTAATAATTAAATTTATTTTGTGTATTGTTTTGGACACATGTTTATTAAAGTTTAGTTTGCTGTCTAGAATTAAGCCTAGATATTTGCATTCATTGCTCCAATCGATCGCCTCAGAGTATAGTATAAGTTTTCTTGTTGGAAAAAAAGTTTCTTTTCTGCGGCGAGTAAAAAATACTGCTTGAGATTTATTTGGGTTTACTTTAATTTTCCATCAATGGAAATATTTCTCAATTTTATGCAAAGAGTTTTGCAAGCACAACAGTATGTCACCGGGTAGAATATTCGATGCGTAGATGGCAGTGTCATCAGCAAACATGGCTAAATGCGTGTTTGGAAATAGGTTTGGGATGTCAGCCATATATATGTTAAATAGAATGGGACCTAAAGCTGAGCCCTGAGGTACCCCAAATGGAACATTCTGTAGTGAAGGGTTTGTATTCCCAACATGAACTGAAAAGAATCTATTTTGCAAAAAGTTTTGAACAATTTTAATTAGCGCAGTAGGAAAACCGAAATTATACATCTTGTGCACCAATGCATTGTGCCACACAGTATCGAACGCCTTTTCGATGTCCAAAAGAACTAAGCCTGTAGAAAATTTTAAGTTGAAGCTTTTCTGAAAGTGTTGTTTGATTCGCAGGACTTGATGGCTGGTTGAGTGTCCGCATCCAAAACCAAATTGTTCTTTAGGGAAGATTTCATTTGCCTCAATGTAATTTAGAAGTTTTCTTTTGATAACTTTCTCGAGAATTTTGCCAATGTTACTCAACAAACTAATTGGCAGATAACTTAAGGAATTGTCTTTGAGCTGGCCAAGGTTTTGCAATTGGAATAACTTTAGCAGTTTTCCAGGCTTTTGGAAAATAGCAAATTCTAAGACATGCATTGAAAATAAATACAAGGTATCTAATAAGGGTATAAGGGTGGTAAAGCTCTCAGTAGTCTATTGGATATATTATCTAGACTTACAGATTTTTTCGCTGAGGCTTCATTTATAATGTTTTTAACTGTAGGAACGTTTGTTAAGGAACTTTCATCAGCATGACTAATGATTCTTGCCTATTCATCAATTGAAGCTTGTACTTCATGGGATGTTTCAGGATCACTAAGATTTGCAGATATTAAATGATTATCTGCAAATGTTTTTGCAGGAATATGTGCTTTTCCTTCTTGTGTGACACAAGCTGTGCCAAGTGATTTAAGTGGAGGGATATTACAGTCCTTTTTTTTAATAACTTTAGTTACCTTCCAGAATGGTTTAGAACCTTTAGAGAAGCTAGATAATAACGAATTCCAGTATCTATACCTGAACATGCTAATTTCATTATTAATTTGATTATTCAGCATCGCATATTCAGCTCTATAAAAATGTTGCCTATACCTCATCCATTTTCTTCTAGCGGGATTTCGTAATCATATAAGGTGTATTATATACTGCGGCAGTAAAGGCGTTTGATGGCATTGGGCTGAAGTTCTTGAAATTGAGTTGTCAGCCGCAGTTGTAATAGTTTTTATGAAGTTTTCAATGTGAGTATCAATTTCTTGTGACACGTTAGTATTTGATAATGAAAGATTATCAATGTTGATGTTATTAGAAATATATGCCCGAAATCTATTCCAATTTGCTGTCTCAAATTTATACCTGCCAACATAGCCATTTGCTGAAACAGATAAATTAAGAGTAGTGCATAGTGGAAGGTGGTCTGAGCTAAGAGAACTTAAGGCAATACGTTGTGAGAAAAAGTTATAAGCATTTGTTATAAAAACATCAAGGGTGGATGGATTTTGAGTAGCATTACTCGGGATGAAGGTTGGTTCCGTAGTATATAATAAGGAAAGTCGACTGTGTGTGGCTAGTATATTATTTAAGATATTACCCCAACAGTTGGCTTTCAAACAACCCCATGATTGGTGCCTGCAATTGATATCACCACCGATCAAGAAATTGGAATTTTGTCTAAGAAGTTTCAAAAAGTCTCTTCTAAAATTGATTCTTCTCTCGCTAGTACTTGTCCTACCAGGGAAGTAAGCTGAACAAATTTTA
This sequence comes from Pocota personata, assembly GCA_963082735.1. Lineage (NCBI taxonomy): Eukaryota > Metazoa > Arthropoda > Insecta > Diptera > Syrphidae > Pocota > Pocota personata. The sequence goes on along the minus strand of OY720429.1, from coordinate 62,642,193 downwards.
AATTTTGAAGAGTCTTCTACAATTATCTCAACGCACAAAGCTTCAATCACATCTAGCTTAGGCATATTTATAACAGAATGTTTGATATTTTTATTAATCACTATAGCAACACCGCCATCTATCACAGATTCCCTATCCTGCCTATAACATGCATAGTTAACATGTGAGAAACGTATATCACTAGTCAGTCAAGTTTCATTAATCATAGCTATATCAATTTTATTGCGTTGCAAAAAGCCAAAAAATTATATTTGCTTATGGCGAATGCCTCTTACATTCTAAATTAAAATTTTAAGATTATTATATAACATTATAGACATACTTAATAGCTAATGTAGTTATAACATTGAATTGTTCCGATTTTGAACGACATACACTTAATTTGGACATAACTTCATTTAAAAGTAAAACAATCTCAGAGAGTTTTTGTCGTATATTCAGATATTGCGATCTACTTACACATGCGGGGTTTGATGTTGCAGTGCATGGCTCCAAGGCCAAACATTTGGCAATTATGACAATGCGTTCGGAAGCTGCTTTTGAAGTTCCATCCATTTCCATCCATTGTTTTGAAAATGGTCCTATGATTATTTCGCAGATTATTCATAGTTGTGGTCCACGTTGGATGTAAACGATATATGTATATGCAGTGTACAAAGTTTGATTGAGTTTTGATTTGTGATTGGTTTAATATCAATGCATTTAATTCCCATTGAAATTAATTCAGTTTTTAACACTTCACTGGTGTATAAATCTAAACCAGACAACACAGCTTTAAATGGTCTACCTCCTTTCATTTGGTGGGTGTAGAACTCACACGATTTTTGTTTCAGTGCAGTAATAATTTTATCATAGAAGATTTACTAGTGCATATTATTTTTAGTCCAATAGAGATATTTTTTATGGTAAAGTCTTCAACATTGATATCTTTAAGTAAATTACGAATAAATTCTGAACGTTCGAAGGTTTTTTCGACCGTCAACCTCGGGATCTCTAGATTACCTTCGATTAAGGGCTAGGTAGGTCCTGGTTGTTGTGCGTTTGACCAACTTGTCAAACGGATGCGAGTTAGCGAATTTGTACAATTTTGAAGTCGCGACAACGAAAAGCGAACACGAGCGAATGTAAACGCAATAGTTTCCCCGAAGGGTGTTTTAACAACGAATCATCCAAGCTTCACGGAGGGTTTATATACAACATGAAACTAACAGGTTTTGTGTTCGCCTGAGAGACATTACGTTATATTTGAGAATTCGAATAATGTGGCGAATTAGCAAAATACAAAAATATGGCGAATGGTATAATTTACGCGCCAGATTCAAATATACAAATTCATTTATACAATAATTCATAAATTGGGAATTGGGATGACTACGATGTGGATGACGATGAAGATGATGATGATGATGAATATGTTCTACTCCAACAAATTCACTAGTGTCTTTAAGAACTATCACTGGAGGAATTGATTCTTTAATTGCGCCGGAATCAGCGACATTGTCAGTAATTATTTCATCATCACACAAATATTGTAAGGGAGCAAAATAGCTGAAGTTATCCATTTTATTATCTCTTTTATTATTTAAGGTGGATTTCACCAACAAATTTTTGGGACTTTGTCCCTTATTAAATGGAATTTTTTCTGTTGGGAGGTTGAGATTTTCATCTCCCAAGACACTGACGTTTCGCTTTCGTGAAATGTTCGCAATATTTGTATAGATTACAAATTACGCGGATGGGTTAAGTTTACTAAACAGATGAAAGATGAAATACGTCCTGCGCACGCGGCTCACTGATGTAAACTGACTTACATAGGTAAAACTGTTATCCTTTCACCGATTTATTCAACGCAGTTTTTAATGCTAATGACGGATCTAGAAAAATAATCGGAGGGAACGTGCGGTACAGGAGATGTAGCCATTTACACTTGGCAAATATCACCTTGAGAATATATTACGAATCTTCATATTGATTGATTTCATTTTAATTTGTTTTTTTGCTTAAACTATGCTCATGACAATTTTTTGGTAACTAATCTATGAATGATTTGCAGTTCAAAATTAATAAGCATTTAAAATTCTTTAAATATAGTGAGAACTCGTTAAACGTATACCTATAGTATTTCACACATACATTTTTATCACTGTTAACTCAGTAAGTGCGACATCTATAATTTTAAAATTGTCTGTTCTTAGATCTTTATTTTTTTAGTCTGTTAGAAACTGATATAAAAACTATACGTAGCTACAAATTCGTTTACTAGAATTTTAGCAAATTAATTTATAAAGCGATATCTTCCATTTAAGTCAGATGAAATGTAAAACACTACGTTTCTCTTGAATTTCATGAATCTGTGTATGTATATGATTACATTTTTATCAATAAAAAACTGAAATTTTAAAAAATCAAGTGAGGCATTATCTATACCGTAACTTCTATTGTTAAACATTTTTGACTCGGTAAATGCAACTACTCGTACCTAGGTTATCACAACTCCTACGGTATGCTCATTTTACTCGCTTTATGCTAAAGCAGCCGACAACAGATTTTGATGTTTTCCGTATTCTGTACTGAAACCTGGCGCTCTGCTAGTGATGCCAACTTTGTTTCGGGATATACATATCTTGTGCTTCCAGCTAAAATGTCACGAGATCAAGGATAAGATTGGAAGAATATATTTGTTTCCAGCATTTACTATTGCATGTCTGTAGAATAAAGCGTTGAACATTGGTGCCTAAACTATGTATATCAATAGCAGGATCGTTCCGTCTTTAAATCAAATGCTTTCATTTTTTGTGCAATACTCCAAAAATAGTCATTCTTTACTTTTGAGATAATATCACTCACTCATATATTTAATTATCAAAAGACAAAATCATTTTTTTATTACAATAGTCCTAAAACAAAACAGAAAGTGTAGCAGAATATGGAAATTCTGCGAAGGCCGAGTTTCATGATACTAGACTGGTCCACGGAATGTGTGGATGGTTTGTCTCTGCGATTTCCTATGTAAAACCTAAATCACCTACATATATGTAAATCACCTACATATATGTAGTTGGCTCAGCGTCTGACCCAAAATGGGCGGCTGTGATCCAATCCTTAATCTTTAATTGTTCTTTATACCCTTTCCTCCCTCCCTTTCCCTGGATATTTAAAAGAAACAAAGTGCACGACTGGGTCGTATGTACTTGCACCTATATGCTATTCATTTGCAAAAGCCTAAGGTATGAAATATGAAAAAAAAATAGTGGAAATGAAATAGTTTCCCCACAAAAATTTATAAAATTTGTTATCCTATTAGAACCAAAGAATTTTTTATGAATTTTAATAAGATTACTGAATTGTATTCTCCGTATGGCTACGAGCTCCCCAATGTCGTATGTCCGGGCAGGTTTCCTTTTCCTATTGTAGGTTCTTGTATTTTCTCGTTGAACAGCTTCGATTTCCTCCTTGGGCATTTCGCGAATACCGTCGCGCTCTTCATTGAAAATTTCCAAAAGTTCATCAGCGACAATTTCTGCGATCCGTAGGTCTTCATTGTTTCGCATTTTGATCCCAAACATTTTTTTTTTTTTTTGTCCGGGCGGGTACACCCTACTGGAGCACTCAGACTCAAAAACAGGTCCATTGTACAACCAAGCAGAGAACCCCATCTTAATGTGTTTTTATCGTCTTTTATAAAAAGACGAGTAGACGCTTCAGTGATGAAGAGCTTAGGTCATCAGCACTCACCACATCAGCACCGAAAATCTGATACCTGATCCGAGCAAAGGCAGGACAATCACATAGGAAGTGTTCCGCAGTGTCATCGCCCTCTCCACAGGAGTTGCAGACAGGGGTAGCGCTCAAACCTAGCACATGGAGGTGCTTGGCAAAGGCGAAGAGGCCCATAAGAGCGCCAGTAAGTTGTCTGCAGTCTTTTCTGCTAAGGGATAGCAAGAAAGCCGCGGATTTCTTACAGACGACGGGGACCATTCTTTTAGTCTGCCTGCATCCTGGAGAGTCATGCCACCTTCGATTGAGTTCACTGAAAACCCAGTCGTCAATGGAAGGCCTAACCGAGGACGCTGACAAACATAACGTGGGTTCAGGTCCTGAGAAATTCTCTTCTGAGCCTTGTCTAGCAAGCTCGTCAGAGATCTCATTTCCTGTTATCCTTTTGTGCCCTGGGACCCAAACAAGATTCAGTGAGTTCAGCTTTCCGACCGAATTCAATAATGTTTTGCATTCTCGAACAATTTGGGAAGTGGTTAAAGGATTGAGATTGATTCCGGCTTGATTGGTTTTCCATTCTTGAGAACTTTGACCAACATACTTGTTTCACCTAGAGTTTCGATCTTACCACAAAAATCTCTATACGAGGTACTTTCCGAAGTTCGAATTAACCTCTTATATTCTCTTTGCTTTGATAGGTAAAGATTCCAGTCCACCTCCGAATTTGTTTTCTGGTTTCCCTACGAATTCGTTGCAGATCTGGGTTCCACCACGGAACTGACCTTCTGCAGGTGTTTTTTGTCAGTGGACACGTTAGTTCAACACATCTGGTAAGGGTGCTGTTCAGGTCTTGAACGGCTTCCTCTACCTTTTGCCTCGTTCTAAGTTTAGGTAGATCTTTGATAGATTTGCCTAACTCTTCCTTAAACCGTATCCAGTTGGTTTTTCTCGGATTCTTCCTCTCCTGCAAAGGTGTAGCTTCGCATTCGATTCGGAATTCAATGTATCTATGGTCTGAGAGGGAAATTTCTGGCGAAACTCTCCAGTTGGTAATAGGCTTGAAATACCTGTTGGAAAAGTTCAAGTCAATCACTTCCTGTTTTTTGCGCCGTAACAAATGTTGGTTGTGAGCCAACATTGTTGATGGTAAGATCAGACGATAGTATGAAGTCCAGAAGATGATCTCCCCGTGCATTGCATTTGCTGCTGCCCCAAACAGAGTTTTGAGCATTAGCATCGCAACATATGACAAGACCTATCTTTCTGGTATCACAATATTCTATGAGCTCGACCACTGTTCTAGGTGGTGAGGGTAGTATCGAGACATATGGGAAGTAAGCAGACGCAACGACGTAGGTTTCCCATTTACCGTTCGTCTTGTAGCTTATAGCTGCAGCGACTAAGTCCTGGCCACAAAATTGTCCAAACTTATTTGCTGAGAGGGAATTTGGAACAATAAGACAAGCCCTAGGCCTTTCGGACCGCTCATCATAAAGTATCGTATTATCACGCATTCCTCCAAGGTCACAAATGCGCTTGTTCCGCACCCAAGGCTCCTGGATCCCAAACATTACTTCGAAGGGGCATTTTCGCGTACTTCTGCTGATGCTAGAATTTAAGAACTGTTGGACTTTATTAGTAAATTTGTACCAATTTTGTGGTTCCCCCAGCGATAATTTGGTTAAAATAGGTATAATAGTTCTATTAATGCGCTGTGGTTATTTTGAAGTGGCTAATACCTTCTTTCTTACAGTACTCATCGAAGTTATTAGAAGTAAAGGCGGCACCTTTATCCGTAATCACTCAATGAGGGCTTCCAAAAACAGCAGTTCGTAAACTGAGTTTCTGTAGGACTTCAGCTGTAGATAGAGGTTTGATCGGATATATACAAACAAATTTGCTAAAACTATCTGCAACAATGAAAATGTACTTATACCTCTTACTAGTAGCAAAAAGGGGTCCTAAGTGATCCAAGTGGTAGATATGCAAGAGGCGATCCTCTTTTGGTATCCTCAATATTGGCACTATTGTCATTATTATCACTATTATTGTTATTATCACTATTGTCAATGTTCGCTTCACGATGACGTCATCAGACACGAAGGCATCACATTAGACACACGTTGGCTCCAACACAGCCAACCAGTAGAATATTTTTATATATTCAGTTTGATGTATATATATATAAGTAGATATGTATATCTCCTACCTTACTTATTTAAATGAATTTAGACAATGAATTAATTGATGACTTTTTTACCTACGATCCCAGCAACAGAAATTGTGTAGATGTCTTCCTGATTTTATTGTGGTCTCTGAGATTTGGATATACGATTATTATCTACCGGGATTTACATTTTTTACAAATACAAATGAGAAATACGCAGCAGGAGGTGTCGGTTGCTTTGTGAAGCAAAATTATAAAGATGATTGTGTTGTAATGAAATTAAAATTTTTGCGTGCTGATGCTTTAAAAATTTCTTGTAAAATCAGAGGTAAAGTCCATGTTCTGATATGTGTCTACAGACTTCATATGTTCAATGTCTCGGTTTTTGTGGAGGAATTTTCAGCATTTTTGGAATATGAAAAGTGAAAGAATCTGATTATTCTCGGAGATTTTAATATTGACATTTTAGAACATAGTGCAATTCTATCTACTTATTTGGCCTTACTAACTTCCCATGGTTTAGCCTCGTTTATAAATGAAACTACAAGAATTGAATCTGGAAGGTGCTTAGATCACATTTATGCCCGTTTTGCGTCTCCTTCTTTGGGTTCCTGTGAAAAGTGTACATTCGATTTTAAGATCACTGATCATTCTATGATAGGCTTGCTAGTTAATATCTCAAAAAAAAACTTTTGTCCAGACCCTAGTTGTCAGGTCTCGAGTTCCACAAACATGGTAACTAAAATTAATTTTGCTAAGCTAAAAACTAGTCTTTTTTTCGAGACTTGGGAGGCAATATTTGCTGAAAGTGACGTTTTTTATCGTACCACCTGTTTATTGTGTGCCTCTCGAAGCATGTATCAAATTCCACTTATAAAGTCAAGCATAAAAAATCTGAAAAACGACTAAAACCCAGGATCACGAGGTATTTATTAAAATCAATTAAGATTAAAAATAAACTAAGAATGAAATGTTCAAGGCACCCTAATAATCAACATTTAAAATCTAAATATAAAATAATGTGCTCAGTTTTAAAGAAAAAAGTTCTGATTTGCCGTGATAGCTTCTATAACAATAAATTCAACAGAGTTAAAGGAAATCAGAGAAGTGAATGGCGAATAGTCAATAACATTCTCAATAATTCTTCAACCGTTATAAGACCAGCTATTATACGTATTAATAATAATGAGGTTTCCGACAAATTTGGTATTGCTAACTCTTTTAACAAATCAAACGTAATTCTTAAAAAAATTTCATGTTTTTTAGTTAATGTTATGGCACATATATTTAATAATAGTATTTTTTCTGATGTCTTTCCTGAAGCTCTTAAATGCGCAGATATTTTACATCTGTTTAAGAAAGGGGCATCTGATGACTTAAGTAATTATAGGCCAGTCTCACTTTTAACGTCAATTAGCAAAATCTTTGAAAAAGCTATAAAAAATAGGGTTGTGTCCTTTTTAAATAAAACGAACTTTTTCAGTGCTGTCCAATTCGGATTCCAAAAAGGAAGATCTACAGAAGATGTAGTTTTAAATTGTTGTTTTTGGGAATCTGGACGAAAAAATTTATACAGCTGGTTTGTTTGTTGATATAACAAAAGGTTTTGATATGGTTAACCACGATATATTGCTTGGTAATATTGAAAAAGCTGGTTTTCGGCACTTTATTTTAGACTGGCTTAAATCTTACTTGAATAATAGGCCTCAGAGAGTTATTATTGATGGCATCAGAAGTGATATGGAGTTTCTTAATCTGGGAGTACCGCAAGGTTCCATCTTAGGACCAATTCTTTTTTTGGTATACTTTAATTCATTGTTCGGTTTGTACTTTAAGGGCGTATTAACTGCTTTTGCAGATGACGTGGGTTTTGCCTATGGCTCCGATAGTGCCCTGAATCTTGTATCCGATATTAATTGGGATCTTAGTTTATTAAGAATCTGGTTTGCTGAGCATAAATTGGTAATTAGCTAAACTAAAACTAAACTTAAATTATGTTTTTTCATTTGTCAGTGCAAAGCAGTTTTGAAGCAAATGTGTTCTTCCATGCATCTGAGTGTCAAAGATTTAAACTCTCATATTGCACCTGTAACACTGATTGTTCAACTAGTACGTTTAATTGCGGTGTCGTCTGCAGTGATAAGTGTTTTCAAGTTGAAATTGTTAACGAGTTCAAATACTTGGATCTTGTCATTGACTCGAGGTTGAGTTTCTTTAACCACACGGAAAATTTAAGGCTTTACTTTCGCAGTACTCTTAGAAATTTCTATTATCTGCGTAAGGTTTGCTCTTCAGAACTCTTAAAGAAAATCTATTATGAAATTTTTCATTCAAGACTTCAATATGGGATTGCCCGCTGGGGAGGATCTTATTTCAATAGAATACAACCTCTTTTGATCCTTCAAAAATATGTCTTGAAGAGGATATGTTGGAAATCTCTCAGACACTCCAGTTTTCCTCTTTTCCGAGATCTGAAAATTCTTCTAGTTCGTCACTTGTTTTGTTATAAAGTGCTTAAAATGTTCTTTAGAAGATCAGGTAATCTTAATTTTAGACTAATTTATTTAAATTAATAAAAATGTCACTTACACATATTTCACTTTTTAAGTAAACTGTATGGATTAATTGTTATTTGGATTATAAGAGAAATAAATAAATTACCTATTATCTATCTATCTAAAAAAAAAAAAGAAAAATAAAAAAAGAAAAAAAAATAATAATATTTTTTTTAAAATAATGGTATGTAGAAGTGAAATATTATTTTTTTCAAATAGAATATTTAGAGGAAAATGCACATGTTCCCTACAAATGAGGTTCAATATTGTATTTATAAAGGTATTTGATTTGAAGGGACCCTATTGAGGAGTACTCTTCTGGTCATAGAAAACTTTTAAAAAGTCGGTTGGAGGACGCAATATCTATATTCATGCGTATATATACATATGTATATAATTATAATCGAAAAGAAAATTAATTCAAAACTTAAGAATAGTGCATTGCAATTATATTTAAACCAAATTTTACGTTTACAGAAACACTTTGAGTTGATGTCCGGTAGAGTTATTTATTAAGCATCATAAACAGATCCTAAATCATTTCTAAAAGGTCCATTTTGTGATTTCAAATATTTAGGTCAAAACCTAATTAGACTGGACTATTACTTGTATAACCTTTCATTGATACCTAAGCTTGCCTTTATCTTTTTCAGATATGCTTTTCTCCACAGGCATTCCCTTCTCACAATGAGCGTTTTAGGGTTGTTGGAATTTTTAAATTCGATTTTAATTATCTTTCTTTCATAATAGTGTACCCATGTATTATAGTTGCCATACAAACTTTTCTGTGTGGTTCCTATCATCATGTACACCCTTTCTTTTGAACTTTTTAGTTAATCCGAAGAATAAGTGAAAGTTAAATTATGTAATGAGTAGAAAGATTTCTTTCATAACACTCTAGTCTAACATTGGCCCATTGTAATGCTCACTGAGGGTAATTCCAGAAATATTGAATTGTAGTAATACACTTGAGGATCCCTATTATGGGCCTGCAGCCAGTCCGTTGCCTTCGAGAATATGTACAGATCTAAGATTGGTGCATCAGAGAGTTCTTCAATGTCGGGAAAGTAGTAGCTGCTCGTATTTAAAGTTCTGTTTTTTAGGTGGGAAAGGCCAGGCTTCAACATAGGAAATAGAGTGTATCTTCGTGAACCTCTTTGTCACTGTATCTCCTTCATAGTTTATCATCGTTAAGATGTGTGGTTTTTTATTAGGTTATGGATCAGTGAGTACACCTTCTAGAACTGATAGTGATGCCATTTGCTTTTGCCAGTTAGGTCAGCCTTTTTAAAAGCTTGGAATTTTTTTGCAGTGCATATCTACCGAAATTACTAGTCCTCTTCTTAAGGAAATATAAAATCCCACCCATTGACCCTCCATCTCTTAATGGAATAAGCTTAACCTTCTCCAATGAAGCAAAATATCTGGGTCTTATTTTGGATAGAAAACTAAGCTGGAAACCTAACATACAAGAAAGAGTAAAGAAAGTCGCTGTCAGACCAATCCTTATGTATGGGTTAGTTGTCTGGTGAATTGCCTTGGACTAGGCGATTAACCGGAAGAAATTAAGCAAAGCCCAACGTTCAGCTTGTTTGTGGATTAGCGGAACACTACGAACGACACCTTCTGCAGCAATGGCCATGCCTCCAATTTAAACAATTTTAATATCTTCCCTGAAAACATTGACTACACCACACCCAAGTTAAATTTTGACAAAAACTTCCAAGTTACCATCCCTTCCAGAGTATTTTTTTTTTTTTTTTTATAATTCGCGCGCCAAAAGGAATATGAATACCTTTATACTGTTACAGGAGCCCGTGCCCTTAGGAAAAAGGGGAAGAGGAACAGAGGTGAAGCCTGTGCACGTTGGTTTTAAATGTTTGAAGGTTGTAGTGATGGGGAAATACAGAGCTTGGTAGATCATTCCACATTCGTCTCGTGGGGTTTATAAACAAATCCCTATATTTGACAGTACGACAGAAGTTAGGCTTTAGGGTGAACTGATGTGCATTCGAAGCATGATGCGTATTGCAGGTGAAATTTTAAAGGAGAGGAATGCAACTGGCTATTTCTCTGGAGCATTTTTTTCACAATGTCTCTATCACCTATGTATAAGTTTTAACGCGCGATTTTACTCTATCAAGAATTCTGGGAAGAAGGTGGTTTTACCTAAGATAAGTCTAAAACTAACGACAGGGTATGTGGTGGTGTCTTCTCTGATAGGTTTAATTTAAACCTCTCTTTTCGTCTCCCAAACCTCTGTAGCGTGTTTCAGGCGGAGCTAATTGCAATAAGGGAAGTCTTGTCTTGACTAAAGAAAAACATGATATCGTCCGTTGATATCCGCATATTTTCAGACAGCCAAGCAGCAATCAAATCCTTGGTATCACCCGCAATAAATCCTGTAACAGCTCTAGACTGCCAATCGTCTCTTATAGAGATGGCGGAGTAGTTTAATATTCACCTAATTTGGGTTCAGGGGCACAGGGACATTCCAAGAAATTCTAACAACAATATTCATCCTTCCAGACAAAAGTTTACTGGGTATGCCGATCGCTACATGCAAACATAAATTAAAACTGGATGCTATTAAAAGGACAAATTCTAAGTGAACAAGTGGTACAACTTGTCCAGCGAAATGATTTCCTTCAATAGACTGCCTATCGCCGCTGTTATATGTGTCATCACTGGATTCTGTCTAATAGGCAAGCATGCAACAAGGCTTGGCGTTTTCTCAAATGATTTCTGCAGGAGCTGCATGGACGAGGAAGAGGAGGAAACTATTCTTCACCTTTGCGCCTGCCCAGCTCTCTCCCAAAAAAGGAAACTCCATTTAGGAGCCTTCTATTTCAACGACCTAAATGATCTGATAAAAATTGACGTTACGGACCTACTACGCTTCATCAGAAGCCTCAAAGGGTTCAGTGATTAGGCTAGAGACCGCTCCCAAACCCATGTGGTATCACAATGGACCTATTATTGGTCTAAGTGTGTTGGCTTTTAGCTGGCAGCCACCTCAACCTAACTTAACCTAACCCATATGTTGGTTATGCACCTCTGTCTCACTATGTACTACACTCGCTATATACATGCATATGTAGTCTTAAACAGAACTGTCAATACACAATAAAGCAGCACTATTGTACTAAACACCGATGTGTCGACTTCTATTTCTGCCTCGTGCATAACAGTCAGATGTAGTTCCAAATAGCACTATTGGCATTATTAAACATTACATTATATGTAGCTCTGATCATATGTATGTATAATACTTTAGCTTGATGTCGCATAACTTCATGTACTGAAATGTATACATACATATGTATGCATACTCTAGAGCCTAACCTATAATATATAATTTATTCATTCTTACAAATGCAGTGTTTCCTGGGCACGTTTGTAGCATTTACAATTCTTACATTCCACAATTTTAAAACCTTAAAAAAACAAAACTAAATTGTTTCTGTTTGTAAAAAAAAAAATATTAAAACAAAACTCGGAATTAAAATTTTGTTTCAAAGTTCTGCTTTAAATTGATTTAGAACGTGCCAATTGTCATGGAAAACAAAAGCAAATGCCTTGTCCAGTCCACTTAGTAAAAATATTCTGGGTAACCGCTGAAAAATATTTCGTATCTTCAAACTCTGGACAACGTAATTTACAACAAATGAAATGAATACCAACAGAGGAATTTTAAGTATTCGCAGGATTTTTCGCTTTTAATTCAAAAAAATAAAAAAAAATATGGAATTTTAAAATGTCCAGTTTAGCATAGGGACAGTGCGTCCTCCATGCTGCAAGAAAACATAGCATAACAAACTCATATTTGCAATTTAAAATTCAATTTCAATTAAGGAGATGAAAGTACGACACAGCAGGGGAGTGACAGAAGTGGAAGGGCACATCCACCACCCTTTGGACAGTCACCCGGTTTGTGTGCCTCACAACTTGGGGTGCAAAAGTATGATATGCGGATGAAATAATAATGGAGAGGAAACGCACACAAACAATATCAAAACAACAACAATGGCAACGGAAAATTATCAAAATTAAATTTTTCTCTTGTATATTTCCTGCGAAATTGAAAAAGTTTTATGAGCTTTTCGTTGTGAAAATACCTTGTTAAATAAGTTACACTTTTCGACAATAACGCAGACGACTGTGAAGAATCCAGCGACGACGATCGTTCTGATGACGATAATAATGACGACGATTATGGTGATGAGATGGCCGTGCACATAAGTGAATGGAGATTTTTTTTTTTTTTTGTATTATTTTAGCTGTCCCACTTGTGTTGGCCAATTCTTTTTAAGATTACTAAATTGTATGGTGAAGGCAAGAAGGTGTAAGATACCCATGCCTTCAAGCTGATGAAAGTTTGAATTGCTCAACTAAATGACTGTGTTATTTGAGATTTACCTAATTCATTTTATGCTAATTCTGCACCTGATGATTGAGGCACTATAGCTTTAAGAATGATAAGAGTTAAGAGTGGATAATCGGTAATTATGTAAATTAAAGAAATTGTTTTTAAGTGGAATTCTTTGGTACGCTTAAGGTTTCAAATTATATTCGCTTTTAAGAACTAGCTTATTTAACTTCTATGCAAAGAAAATATAATTCCCCCATTCTCCTTGAAAAAATCATCGACTGCACCACACAGCTACAATAGTTCGACTAACTTATCCAACCCGAGAAAATCAAAGCACGTATAGGGTAGGTAGCTAGCAATCTATACCCATACAATAAATACTACCATGCCATATCTTCTGAAGACTTCAGTGGAATGATCCTTAGAAATGTGTCATTTGTGCATTATACTAGCCAAGCCGTTAGGGCTCATTACCTTCACGTTCACCTGGTAACCGCAACAACATCTCTCTATTAAAATTCCTTATGCTACAAAATAAGTAAACTTTGAGATTCATTCGCTATTCAGGGTGCATTGCATTAAGAGCTTTAATTTTAAATTTCGCGGCATTTTTAACCTTTCAAATATAAAGCTGTCATTCATTGACAGCTGTCAAGTAAAAACTATACAGTTCAAAAAATGGTACGATATATACATATAATTATGTTGTAAGTTGGAAGATAGTTTCTTTATTCACATACAGGTGCGGATACAACATCTTCGTTATTATCGCCGCTGTTACTATTAACAATTTTATTGTTAAAAATGTCTCCTAGGATACCTTCGTCGCTATCCATTGATACTTTATTGTTATCGTCCTCTGCAATGTATCTACTTTAGCCCATCAGCAACACAGTTTTCTCTTCCTTTTATGTATTCGACATCGAAATCGTATTCATTAAGTGTAATCTTCCAACGTTGCAGCTTCATATTTGGTTGTTTTATCCCGTTCAACCACACCAGGGGTTTATGATCTGTTCGAACCGTGAACTTTCTCCCATATAAATATGTCCTAAAATATTTAATCGAACAGACGACTGCCACGAGTTCTTTTTCGATGGTCGAATAGTTGCGCCCGTGGTTGTTCAAAGTTCGAGACGCGTAACAAATGGGATGGTTTCCCTGGCTTAGCACTGCTCCCAATGCGTAGTTCGATGCGTCAGTAGTTAGGACAAATGTTTTGTTAAAGTCAGTGCTCTTTAAAATAGGGTCAGAAGTAAGTAATATTTTTAAAGTTTTAAAAGCTTTGTTATAATTTGGATCTGATACATTTATTTTTTCTGATTTCTTTAGAAACTTTATCATGGGATACGCAACTTTAGCATAATCCTTTACAAATTTCCGGTAGTAACCGGATATTCCAAGAAATTGCTTTATCCCTTTTACAGTAGTTGGAAGTTTCTTTGAAAGGATTGCATTAACTTTATTTTCATCAGGTTTAATGCCATTGTTTACTATTGTGTGCCCTAGATAATTTGTGTATAACTCTGCAAAATGACATTTGTTTATTTGTACTTTTAAATTACATTCCTTTAATGTTCGAAAGATTTTTCCAAGCGATTCTATGTGCTCTTCAAAACTTGTGGAAACCACAAGGATATCATCTAGGTACACAATGCAAACCTTGTTTATGAAATTGCTCAAGACGTTATTCATTAACCTTTGGAATGTCGCTTGGACATTTTTAAGGCCAAACGGCATTCTCAAAAATTCATAATGACCGCTCTTAGTCGATAAAGCTGTTTTTGGTCTGTCACGAGGTTCGACTTCAATTTGGTGGAAGCCTTTCACCAGATCTATAGTAGAAAAAAAATTGCATTTTCCAAGCTTGTCGAACAGACCATCAATATTAGGCATAGGAAACGTGTCTTCTATCGTTTGATCATTCAACCTCCTGTAGTCCATTACAATACGCTATTGTTTTTGACCGTTTTCATCATCTTTTTTCGGGACTACCCAAATGGACGAATTTGCTCGGAACTATTATATTTTGTTGTAACATTTCTTGAACCTGCCTATCGACCTCTTCAGAGTGAATCTCTGGATACCGATAAGGTTTGCTGTAGATTGGGATCTCATTTTTTGTATTCATTTTGTGTCTAATTCCGCTGGTAAATGTTAGAGTATCACCATTTTTGTAGAAAATTGACTTGAAAGAATAGAGTACCGATTTTATATATTCGGAATTCGACATATGTCGGCAATATTATTTTCAAAGCCTTCACTGCAAGGAGCTGTCAAACTTTCGTCGTAATGATGGCTATTTTCAAAAGCTTCTTCTTCTTTGTTAAAGTAAATACGAATTTTTGCATTATTTGTTACGAGTAATCTGTTTTTAAAGTCAATGATCGCGTTTAGAGGAATTAGGATGTATTGTGGGTTAGTATTAATACAGCGGCCGAGTACCTTAAGACAATGGTTTCTGGGTTCCATTTTCCATTTTGGGTTACATAAATTTGTATTTATGATACTGTACTCAGCACCGCAGTCGATAATAAATCTAAGGATTGTTATTTTAGTTTTTACGATTATAAAGGGTAATTGTTTCGTCGAACTCTCTGAAAATTTGAATGGTTCTGCGATTGGTGTTCGTAATATGGGCAGCGCTCGGTGAGTGTTATGTCCATGGGTTCGGGGTTACTCTGTCGTCTAAATCCACTTTGTGTGTTGTTGTTGATTCGTCGTGGTTGTCTACTGTTGGAATTGTTGTAAGTCTGAGTAGTGACTTGATTTTGTCGTGGAACGTAATTATTGTCTTGTCTCTCTTGGTGTGGAGTAATTGCTTGTATTATTGTTTCTAGAATATGAATTACTATATCCCGATTGTACCTGAATGGCTGACCTAGGGAATTTGGTCCAAATGACTGGTGATTGATTTCTACTATTATTTTATAAGCTTCGTTAAGTGTGTTAGGATTTCGGCTTAATAAAATTGCTTTTGTGGGTTCAGGCAAGTTGTTTCTAAAAGCTTCTAAAGCAATCCTATTGTTTGAACTTATCATTTGTTGATTATTTGTATTATTTTCAAGTAAAAATATATTATTACTCCTACTTAAGAAGCCACTAATTTTGTTATAATAGTCTTGTATTGTAGTTTCAACGCGAGCTGTTCTTATGTTATCGATTAATGTATCTATTGAAACTTTTTCTCCGAAACTATTTTTTAATACCTCTTTTATTTCAGCTCAGGTTTTTAATCTTCCGTACTTTTGGATCTCACACCTAGCATTTCTTACTAGGTATAACCTATGATATAACCTGTGAGTTAAAGTATAGTACCTTCATCAAATGTAGCTAACGTGGGGATCAGTGAATCTACTCTTTCAAAGAAATCGAACATACAATTTTCACTTCCATCAAATTCGGGAATTTTACTTATTAAATCTAGTATTATCTTAAATCTATCAACTGCACTCAACACATTCATTTTGATTTCTTTTTTTCTTTTGATCTTGCAAGTAAGTTATTTAGATACAATATTTGGTTTGTTAGTACTTGCAATAATGTTTCTTACAATAATTCAGTAAATACATCCTTAAATACTCTTCAGTTGTTTGTTCACTGTTGATGGCTTGGTATAGTTGTGATAGTTTGCTCCTTGATAGTGAACTTGAGTCTCGTATGCTCTGTTGTTCTTGTAGTAGAGCTTTTGATTGTCTGTTGTCCACACTATTTTATGCTATGCGGGTTTTTTTTTTCCTTGAAGTGCCGCTTGCGGTAGGGAGCTTTTGTTGTTGAGTAGGAAAGTTGTTTACGAACTATTTACGGCATACGGTCCTCTTAATTTTTTTTTATTTAATCTTTATTTTATTTGGCGTTAATTGTTCTCCAATATTTTCCACTGTAACAGTTTCCCGACTGCGCCAATTATGTTGTAAGTTAGAAGATGGTTTCTATTTATTTTAATTGGACTTATGCTTATGAACTATGCTCTACTAGTGAACACTAGCTTAAGACTAACTACATACTACGAGAGAAGCCTGCTTCAAGCTCCAACTTCATCTTCTTGTAAAAGATGGAGGTGGAGAGAGAAGTTGTGGCGAAGTTTTATTGCACACTTGTTGATTGATGACCAAAGGATAAGTGTGGTGAGAAATAGGTGAATTGTTCACGTAAGAATAATGTAAGAATAATGTAAAGCATTATATAACAATATGCAGGCAAACTATGCATACAAATTGTGAAAATTCACTAGAAAAATGGTTATTCACAAATAAATAGTCTCGAACAAACATCTAATGTAAGATATATGTGAATAAATTTTCAGTTTGGGTCTTCAATTTTCACCTTTACCTGGATCCAATATCGACAAGGCGACAGGATCTCGCGTTTAAATAATTATTAAACCATGATCCCATACGAAGCATCGAACCCATAGTCGGAGGCTGCGAACGGCGTCTGAAATAATGAACTTGCCAACAGGCAGGGCTTGTCCCGCGTTTTTAATATATCAAAGTCTTCCTCTCTTCATCTGATCTTTAATTCTCTTCTATATCCTTTCCTCTTTTTCTATTACTTAATTAATGAACTTTAAAATACGTAGTCTTCTTAAGTGATCCAGAATATTTAACAAAACGGTTAAGTCTTATTGTGAATACCTCACCAGAATCCATGATTTTGGCTCCAATTATTAATATTACTCTCTCGCCCACCCTCTTCTATGAAAAAATTGTAGCATCTGTTTTTCTAAGTGGGACGGTGTCATTGCGTTTGAATTAAAAAGTTCACAACAATTGGAAGAAGAGGATAGCGTATCATACGATCCGTTTTTTATTTATTTATTTATTTATTCATTCCATCGAGCTGAGTTACATTATTGTGTACTCTAAGGATTACTTAAAACAAAAATAGAGTTAATAATAAATTATTTTTAAATGTATCACGATTTTCATCAAAATTTAATAAGTTACAAATAGTGTTTGCTTCTCTTAAACGTCTACTTATAGGTTCATTAATACCATAGTTTACTCTATGAAAAGGAACATGAAACAAAAAACGATTTCTAAGTGCTCTCGCAGGATCATAAAACCCAATTAGAGACAAAAGATAGGGGCAATCAGTATGATTATTAACTACGTCACGGATAAACAAAATCGAAAAGTACTTTCTTCTAGTGTAGAGTGGTTGAATTCCAAATAATTTACATCGAGTGTCATATGAAGGCATATCTATATACCAGCGGAGTCTTCGAATAGCTACTCTAGTAAATCTTTTTTGAATATTCTCTATTCTTAAGGCGTGAAGTTCGTAAAAAGGGTTCCAGACTACACTACAGTACTCTAGAGTTGACCTTACGAATGAAAAAAAGAGACATTTTAGTGTATGAGGATCAGAAAAATCCTTTGAATTTCGTAAAACAAAACCGAGCATTGAGTTACCTTTTGCAACTAAAAAGTCCATGTGACTTAAGAAGTCCAGTTTTTTGTCAAAAATGACACCAAGATCTTTTTTAGAAGAAATAATAGAGAATGGCATATTACCAATCTTATATATAAAATAAACAGGGGAGAGGTTACGACAGTAGGTAAGGCTTTGACATTTCGAAACATTCAAATATAAAAAATTCTTACTACACCAAACTGCTAATCTCTGAAGATCTTCTTGACTTGATCTATTTTAAGAAGTTGGAGTGTATGCCCAATCCAAAAAGTTTTAACAGTAGAATGTCATGATTTATTCTGTCGAATGCCTTAGAAAAATCTGTGTATATGACATCGTATTGTAAACCATTCTCGAGGCCATTCAAAAGAGAATTGCAAAAAATTGTTAAATTCATGCCAGTAGATCTACCAGTAACAAAACCATGCTGACAAGGAGAAATAACTTTATTGAAAACAGGTGAGAATTTGTCATATACGAGTTTTTCGAACATCTTTGGAATGGTAGAGATTTTGCAGATCGGGCGGTAATTTGATACCTCTTGTCTTGAACCAAATTTATGGACAGGTAATAAAAAAGAACTTTTCCACACAGGGAGAAAGTTACCATTGTCAAGAGAACGGTTAAAAATCAAGTGAAGGGGTAGAGCAAACGAGCTAGCACACATTTTTAAAATAATAGGAGGTATGCCGTCTATCCCTGGCCGTTTATCAAGTTTCAAACTAGTTAGCGCTGATTCAACATCGCATATTGAAAAGTTCATACTACCAATGTTGACGAAATTATAACTTGAAGAATCAATGTTTGTACTAATAGTAGGTGTAGCTGAAACTCCATTCGTATAAACGGACAGAAAATGTTTAGCAGACAGGTTGTAAATAGTTAACAGATCCGAAGATGTTTCGTTTTCATAACGCATGCAGGTAGGAATGCCATTCGAAAGTTTTTTACTATTGATGAAGCTCCAGAAACATTTGCTATTAGTTTTTAAATTAGATTCAACGGAAAAAAAATTTTGTTTGTAAAGAAATTTGTTTAAGACTTCAAATTGTTTCTGTAGAATTCGATACTGTTTGTACAGTTCAGGATCATTATTCTCTTTTCGAAATTGCTAATAAATTTTGTTTTTTCTGTTATTAAGATTAATTATTCTGTTATTAAACCAAATAGGCTTAGTCGCAGTAATATTTTTAGTTTTGGGAGTATACATATCAATTGCCACCTTTACAACCTGAGTAAACACATTATACGATTCAATTAAATATTCATTATTAAACTTTAGACACCAATCAATTGAATTAAGATAATCGGTAATACTGCTAAAATTAGCTTTAGCAAAATTGTATTTTAAATTAGGACTAAGAGCAGATGGTTTAAAATAGAAACATGAAAAATTGAATTAGGAAAAAGAGGAATCATGGAGTTGCTGATATTTACGCTAAACTCTGCATCAGCAAAAACTAGGTCAAGCGCATTATTAAATGAATTTCGAAGATCAAATTGAGCGAAAGTATCAACAACTTCATATTCATATCCAAAATTTACATTTAGTGGAACTAATCTCGACTCATCAGCGTCATATATCCACTTTATATTTGGTAAATTTAAATCACCCAATAATATGACGTGCTGATTATCATTTAAATTCTTTAAAACAAAACAACAATTATCAACATGAGATTTATACAATTCATAAGGACTTCTTGGTGGAATATAACTAATTATAGCATATACTTCATTTATCGAATCAAAATTAATTTTAAGAATTAACTGATCAATATCCAGGGCAGCTGCTGATGAAAGTAAGTCAAGTTGAGTGCACTGCAACGATGCACACACTGCGACCATCACTCCACCTCCCCTCTCGCAATCAAGCATTTCATAACAACGATCTTTACGGAAAACAGCATACTGTACATTGGTGAACATCTCCGCGCTGTTATGATTCTCAGAAAGCCAAGTCTCTGTGAGAGCAATGATGTCATACTGGGCAGAAGATGAAAAGAGAAGCACTTTTTCCATTTTGGTTCGAAGACCTCCAGTGTTTTGGTAAAATAAATGAAACTGATTAGCAGGAGAGCATGACACAGAAGGCGCATTAGAAAAATAATTTGTATTTATTCTTGTTGATGATGAAGAGTTGCATCTTCGTTTTTTGAATGATGTAGAAATTGTTTGATTTGTACGAAGTATGGCCACACAGATGGATCCATTACACTAGCCAGTTTGTCGGACTTTCAAGAGAAGTTGAAGAGTTTTCACGAGAAATTACCGGCACTGACAAAAAATTAGGATTTAAATTAATATTGTTATTATGAATTTCATTTTCATTGGGAAAGTTTTCTTGATCACTTTGATTATCCCGATCATTATTACGTTGTTGGGCATTTTCTTTTGATGGGGACGATTTTTTAATCAGTTCTTTTAAAGAAGAGATTTCCTTTTTAAGATCAATAACGCAGTTAGAGAGTTCGCAAAAGCGGTTAATAAAAGAAGAGAAATTTTGATTTGTACAAAAATTGCACTTCCAAAAGTAGTTAGAGTTTAATAATGTTTTATGATTAATATCACTAATTTCCGCACAAATTTTATGATAAGTTTGACCACAAAACGATCCGCACACTACACTTTCAGATCGTTTAAAATCTTAGACATTTTTAAATAGAAGGCATTGAGAAAGCACGTCTAGACTGACTGACTAACTAAGTACTGATGTTTCAGATGAATTGCAACTTTTCTGTATGTTTTATGATACTTTGTGATTAACGAGGGGCGGATGACAAGTTCGCGGCCTAAGGCATTAAGTGAAAGAAGAGATCTGATTAAAAAATTTTATTTCTTAATATAACCTCCCTCTAGTGGAATGCATTTCTCACTTCGGGCATACTGTGTCTTAATACCACCGACAAAATATTCTTTTTCTTTGCCTTCAAAATAAGTTTCTACGGCCGCCTCGTTCTCATCTGCAAAGCTCCGGCCTCGTAACTCCTTTTTCGAATTGGAAAAAAAGGAAAAAGTCGACCCAAGTTTCACCTACAATAGCGTCTTGAATGTTGGCCTCAATCTCGTCCAAAATGGTTGGCTTATTAGCGTAGACTAAGGACTTAATCTAGTCCCAGAGAAAATAATCGAGGGATGTTAAGTCGCATGAACACGGCGGCCAATTGATGGACGCTCGCCTTGAGGTGACCCAGTCACCAAATTTCTCCTTCACCACTTCGAGCGTTGCGTCGCTTGTATGGCATGTAGCGCTATCTTGTTGGAACGACAGTTCAGATATATCAATGTTGTCGAGCTCTGACCACAGAAATTTGGTTAACATCGCTCTATACCGAGGACCGACGTGTCCTGCCCCATTTATAAAGAAATAAGGTCCGATGATACCGCCGTGCCATAAGTCGCACCAAACAGTCAATCTTTGTGGATGCATTGATGCTTGGTCGAACACTTGTGGATTGTGATCGCTGCAATAATAGCAATTTTGCTTGTTGACATAGCCGCTGAGCCAAAAATGGGCAGCGTCCAAGAAGATGACTTTTTGGCCAAAATTTCTATATCCGGCCAACATTTCGAGCGCCCAATTAGCGAACTCACGACTTTGTCTATGGTCGTCCGGCTTCAATTCTTGCGTCAACACAATCTTATATGTATGTAGGCCCAAATCCAACCGCAAAATAAGCCTCTGGCGAACGCACTGAAGCCATGATGACGACTGACCTCACGACGCAAATAAAGTTGCGTATTTAAAACTGAGCCGGAATTTCGACAATAATTTTTATTATTTTCCACTCGTTCGGGAAGTATCAAATACTCGTATGCACGATGAAATGGCAAACATTGCTAAATATTTTGACGGCTAGATGTCATTGGTAGCATTGACAGCTGCTGAAATATGTCAATTAGGAAAAACTATCATTGCTATCTGGTCACCCTTTACTAAAGAGTGTCGCAGTTAGTGCTATCACTAATGAGAAGATGAGTCGTTGTTGAGTATCTCAGGCCACAAACTTATCAGCCGGCCCTCGTATATTGGTCTACGGTAGGCCCCACCCATTTAGCCCAACATATTCAAAAGTTCGCTTCAATGCTTAGGAAATGTTTTTATTGCAGCTGTCGAAAAAATTGTTGTTAATCGTTTCTCTTAATGTCCCATAATAAAAATAAATATTTGCAGAAACCCCCGGATAATTAGACTTTGCTTAATTGCGTTCCCCACTTAATTGAGTTAAAAATCAAACGAATTAACAAGCAGAACAATAAATCAACATTTTCTTAAATGATTCTCCCGGATAAATGCTTCAAAAATAGTACATTTTTATTAACCAGGTGTTACTGTTATTACATAAAGATTAGGGTTTTAGAAATATGCAACAGGGATTTTACGTCCGGTAACACTGATCAGCTGACGAGTTTGGTGGGCAGAAACCATTGAGTAAAGAGATACTCTCACATTTTGAAAGAAGTATGCGTAAATTCGTTAATTCACTCGCAAAATGACAACCAAATTTATCAATTCTACCCATATACGTAGACAAAAACAAATCATCAATTCACTCCAAATATGGCAGATTAAGAAAACATCTGGAAAATATAGGGGGCAATAAATAGCAATGTTGTTAATCCGAATGTTGTCGATTCATATGAACTTCCTATGTGCAACAGGTAAGGACAACAATTATTATATAATACAATATATAAATAAAAAATGAGGAACTATTTGTAGCAAAAAAAAATTATTCTCAAGTATATAAAAAACACAACATTTTTTTAGAAGTTTCAATTGCCGATACACAATCATAAGTGTGAACTTTTTTAAAATCCGCCTACTGACACTTCCACTTGTCAAAAAATATAGTTTTCCTCACTATGTGTTCTCACGCTGAAAAATATTGTCTAGGTTATATATGTATGTAGACGTTGACTTTCTCTACATTTATTTCATAAATTATACACGCCACGCCTACTTTATGGGGGCTTTTGCTTAAAAAAAAAACTATACATTGCTTTTCAAATTTATTTACATTGGTAGTTAAGTCTTATTGTATATATCTCATCAGAATCCGTGAACTTCGGTTACAAATTTTGGGAGCCACGCCCACTTTCTGCTAAAAAAAAAGTTGTAAACAACAGTTTTGTGATGAAATTTCTTAGACATCGCGGAAATATCTTCTGTACAGAAAGATATCATTGCATCTGTTTTAAGTATTTCGCACCGTCCCACTCACTTTATTAGGGGTGAGTTAAAAAATGGGATCGATTGTAACTTTTTTTTATGTTATTTTACTCATTGACGCTTTCTTTTGAAAATGTGAAGTTACTTAGAAACATACTCTTGGTAAACAAAATTAAAAACCCATTTGGAACCTTGGAAAACACAGAAATGTTTATAACTCAGAAACATAACGTTTGAAATGTGTCTCTTAAAAGATGTACAAAGTGTATTAAGTTTACAAATTTCGGTCGAATAAAGCCGGATATAACCGGGATTATTCTTTCAAAAGACGAAATTGAATAAAATGGAATTATACTTCAGTGGACCAAATTTCGTCACATTGCACATAGTTCTAAAGTACTAACTGGTTTAAGTGTGGAACAAAGTTCGAATGCCGATAAAAACGGTCATTCTTTGTTGAGTGCCTCAAGCTCTCACGAATAAATCCGCCATTTAAGTCAACATGGTAGTAGGGGGCTAAGTAAATGCATTCAAACTCCCACCGCAGAAGTAGTTATAACTAGATATGTAGGTAAATAATTTCATTAGCAATTTTAATTGGAACAATTTAGTAGAAAATGTATCGGAAATTTTTAATGGATTAAGGCTGGTGCACACCGGTACCATGGTGATAGCGATACCAAACGCGTTATAACGCGTCGATAACGCGACAGACTGCAATATATCGCTTCTGCCGCTGCATGTTGTATTCTATCGCTCCATAGTGAAATGGAAGGCACCGAAGAATACTGTATGATTTATACAAAAGTGATTATAGAAATACGAAAAGAAAGATAAAATCTGGGATTCAATTGGTGTGGAGTTGAATGAAAGTGTTCTCTCATATGTGTTTCGATTTATGTGTTCATTTTATTTGACAATTTTACGTAAATAGGTATAATGTTATTGATATAAGGGATAATTTATACCATTCATTTCATATCATGTTATAATTTCACTAGTTGGTACGCATGTCCATAGGCGATCAAACTTTTCAATAACTTGGACACAATTTGCCATAAATGCTATAATGTGCTATAAATGTGAATTGTTTGAAAATTAAATTGTTTAGAAATTGTGCGTAAATCTTATTATTGTGTTGACTGAATGCTTAATCAATAGATGTATAATAAATAAACGGCACGACTGGGTCGCAAATACTTGCTCCATAGCTAAGTGCTATTCTTTTGAAATTTGTTCAGATTTCAAATTTACAAAGCAGGGGGGAATTCTAACTGTGTTTTTATTTCGACTGGATTGCCTACTAATTGGCCATTTGACCCAGCGAAAATACCTTATCTTATTGACTTCTTCGTAAGGAAAGAAATTAATAGAAAATACCAGTAAGTAAAAGTCAAAAGCAGTGATGATCTGTCATCGGATCATACACCTATAATCCTAACAATCAATGGCATGTCCATAGAGCAGATAAAAAATGTAAGACTTACCAACAAAAGAACGAACTGGTGTAAATTTGGAGAAAAATTGAGGATTTATTAATCTTAGATCTCCACTGGTCACAGAAACCATATTGACATCGAAGTGGAACAATTTGCTATCGATATACAGCAGACATCAGAAGATAGTATCTACTCATCAACAAAAAAAAAAAAAAGTAGCATCGGTAAAATATCCCACGGAATTTAGGGAACTAATACTAGAAAAGAAATGAGCTCACAGGAAATGGTAATTGATAGGATATTCGGGCGATAAAACTATATTTGATAGACTAAATAACAGATTTAAAAAAAGTGTCGAATTTAAGAATAGATCTCCAACTAAATATCTTTGTAAATTAACTGCTGACAAAGTCAAAACATTTAAATAGACCTCAAGCGCAAGATGGCAAATGCAGTCGTCGTAGTAGTCTTCCTTGCCCCTTTCCAAAGAAAAGACCCAAAAGAAAAGGTCAAACTTTGTTCGGAGCATCTTACAAATGCATTTAAACATTTTCCACCTAGCGTGGCAAACGAAACTCTCGAATTCTCTGATAGAGTAGATAAAGACGTAATTCCCTATGTTCCGCTTAAAGAGATCAGTACAAGTATTCATAAATTATCTAATAGAAAATCACTCAGTTATGATCTTATAACTGTCCGAAACCTGAAAGAGCTGCCCTTCATCGGATTGTTAAAACTCAAGCTTAATAATGTTTGCTTTAAACAAACATATATTTCACATCACAGGAAAAAATTATTGTTATACCTAAACAAGATAAACCTGTATCAGAAGTTACCTCATATAGGCCAATCTCACTTTTACTGGTATTATCAAAACTTTTTGAGAAACTGCTTCTCAGAACATAGAATAAAGAAGGGTTATTCCCACCCATCAATTCGGGTTTAGAAATAAGCACTCGACGATAGACTAAATGCATCGTATAACTATTGTTATAGAAAAAGCCCTAGAAGATAAACAAGTTTGTTCTTCTTTATTCTTAGACGTTGCACAGGCTTTTGATAAGGTTTGGCATAAGGGTTTAGAGTACAAACTTCATAGGGATCTACCTAGACAGTACTATAAGATACTTAAATCTTACATAGCAAATAGATTCTTTAGAGTTCACTCTGGTAAAGAGTATTCTGAACTTGAGGAAATACAAGCAGCTGTTCCGCAGGGAAGTGTTCTAAGACTCACTCTATATTTATTATATACTGGTGATATACTACATGCAAATGATACGATGACAGACACATTCGGAGACGACACTGCTCTTTTATCAACTGATGGATGTGTGGCTACAACAACTGAAAAGCTACAAAATTCAGTTAATGAGATATGTGATTGGACGCAACGACGGCGAATTATACTTAATGAATCAAAGACCACCCATATCAATTTTACAAATAAAAAAATAAAGAAAGTTCCTGTAGTTATTAATAATAAGGTACATAGTTCCTTATTCTAACACAGCTTAGTATTTGGGTATGAATCTGGATGCTAAATTGAATTGAAGGAACATTATTTATTGGTTGTTAGAATATAATTCAGAAATGTCAATTGAGAATAAAATATTTATCCAATTATGGTTTTGTAAACATTTCAAAACAAAGTCCTTCGTAAATGTCCCGTGGTAAATTAGAAATAATGACTTTCATCGTCATTAATTAAAAAGTACGCAATTCGCCATAACGATCGTCTGCAGATGCATACTCGTATTAATCCTAACGTCTTAAATGTACGACGTAATATTTGTAGATTAAGAAGAACTAAACCTCACGAACTTATAATCTGACAATTATGAGAACCCGTATTTAAACTATAATACCTTCTCAAACGCAACTGAACGTTGAAACTAAAATCATTTGTCGAACTTTCTTTGATTGGTCACGATTGAGGAGGTGTTTTTAGTGCGGTTAGAGTCCCACATTACGAGGGTGGGCCAATAAGTCCCTGACAAATGAAATAAGGAATACTCTTTTCGGTATAAAAACATTTTATTTTTCAACATAGTCTCCTTCTAGCTCTATTTACTTCATTAAACGTTTCTCCAATTTTTTGATGCCCTCCAAATAATACGATTTCTCGAGAACCTCAAAATAAGCGTTTGTTTCAGCGATGACCTCTTCATTCGACCCAAATCTCTTACCTCCGAGCCATTTCTTCATGTTTGGATCAAGAAATAGTCGCAGGGGGCTAAATCTGGGGAATTTGCTGGATGAGGGAGCAGTTCGTAGCCTAACTCATGCAATTTTGCCATTGCGACTGCGGACTTGTGCGCCGGTGCGTTGTCCTGGTGAAAAAGAACTTTTTTCTTCGCCAAATGCGGCCGTTTTTACTTCAAGTCGGTTTGGAATCGATCCAGCAGCTCTGCGTAATATGCGCCGGTGATCGTTTTACCCTTTTCAAGGTAATTGATGCGAATAACACCGCACGCGTCCCAAAAAACTGTCCCCATGACCTTGTTTGCTGACAAACCCGCCTTGGCCTCCTTCGGCTTCGATTCACCAAGAGATGTCCATTCTTTTGACTGTTCCTTGGTTTCTGGTGTGTTGTGGTGAATCCAGGATTCATCTACGGTTACGAAACGACGGAAAAACTCAGCCGAATTTTTCTGGAACATTGCCAAACACACCTTTGAAGCTGTCAAACGAATGCTATTGCTGAAATTGATGAAATTTTTTTCATGTCCAAATATTTATGTAAAATCGAAATCACTCAGCCATGTAATAAGTGCACTTTCACTCGCCGATCGTCCATTATCAAACCATGGATTTTGTCGACCATTTCTGGTGTGGTGACCTCAATTGGACGACCAGAACGTTCGGCGTCACTTGTGTTTGAACGACTGCACCGAAATTGAGTAAACCAGTGGTGAATGGTTCCAATCGATGGAACATATTATTTGTCAAGCTTTTGTTTGGTTTGGGTGATAGTTTTTTCTCGCAAAAAATAGTGTTTAATGAGCACTTGAAATTCACTTTTTTCCATTTTAACGAAAATACTAGTAGGCGTCTATATAAAATGGCTGCCACAACAAAACTATTTAACAGATCTGTCTGAAAGTTTGGGTGTGTTCTTTTGAAAGACGATTCTTGACATAAAAAAAATAAATTTAAGGTGACGACACAATTTGTGTTAATTTTCAGGGACTTATTGACCCACCTACTGTGGGTTTCCAACCCCAAAGTGTCTTTCGAGATTTTGACCTTATTTCAAATTTAAGCCAAATAGATAAGGAGCAACACAAATTGGCTTTTTCGTAAAATGCGTTAAAAAACTACACAATTTGTTTGAATGCCATGGCCATACATATACACATATGTACGTTAAAAATGACTTAGATATCGATTTTGAAGAAAATCGCCTCAGCCATATCCGAAAATCCCGTTAATAAATAAAGTACTGTTATTCGAATTTTTAGCGAAAAACGGATTACGCAATCTAATTGCAAAAGTCCGTATTACCCCGGACATGCGTTTGAGTCGATTTTGAGAAAATTTAATTTTTTTTTAAGAAGGTCATACAGAATTGCGAGACCCGCTTTTTGGAATTTTTCTATTATAGTAATGTCAAGTTTGATGGAAATCTCGAGATCGAAAATGTTCACAAAAACAATACTTGTAATTGTATAATAGTAATAATACCAGTAATTGTGTCTCTTTTATTTTTCATAGTCATAATTGTTATTTAAGTAAAATAGCAATAAGTAATAGATTAAGTCGAAAGACATAGATAAGGATTAAGTTTATCTTAGAGCGCCCGCATAGGGCCAGTAAGTTAGAATAAGATAGTTAAGCTAGTTTTAAGCGTTTTTGTCTAGCATGTAAGTATGAATGAATTAAATTAATAAAAACTAAAAAAAAAGAAAAAATTGTGCCTCTTTGTGTGTGAATGTTGTTTCCCAAATACAAATGTTACTTCCCAAAATTAATAATTTTTCCCAGTGTACACATATTTTATTATGCATTAAAAGTGTAAGGCGTTATCTGTAATTCGCAGCTTTGTACTGCGTTTACATGTACTCGTATGATTTATAATGACCCAGTGCTTAATGTTCAATATTTCATTATGTACCAAAAGAATAAGTTAGTTGAATGCATAAAATTACATTGCCAAAAGTAAGTACATAACAAAGAGAATGAAAAAATAGAAGAAAAAGTTCTGTGCAGTTGAGTGCAAATAAAATCATGGTGAGTTTGGTGACCGTTGAATAAGGTGCGTTATGACGTGTTTGTTCATACCTCCCCCCTGAAAGCTTATGGCCTCCAGAATTATGTAAAAGAGCCTCGATTGAGGATCGAACGTAGTTCCCAAATTTGATGCGTTTAGTTACTACTCTACATTTGCTAGCTTCAAGGTGAGTTTTGATGATGCTTCCGATAATTCATTTGGATCACGGCAAGTTCGGTTCCTTCAGTACGAGCGCATTATAAGCACTCTGCTAGAATGTAGCAAAACGACTTTTTGTACCAGAATAACAGAGGCGTTAAAATTGTCCGCTACTAGCGCTAAAGAAGAAATGTGAAGAGGATGTAGCGATAAATAAGTCGCCAAAAGTCGCTAGATGTAAAAAAAACCCATCGTCTGTCAAAATAATTATGAAATTAAATTTTGTTTTTTCGTTTGTGGCGGGAAGGTGAAAGGACAGTAGTAAAGGCAAGCAATTTGTGCAATTTGGTATAAGAAAGTGCAATTTGATTAAGTGTAAGTACTATAATTGTTTATTATTATTATTATTATTTATTACGAGGGTGGGTCAATAAGTCCCCGAAAATTAACACAAATTGTGTCGTCACCTTAAATTTAATTGTTTTTTTTTTTTTGTCAAGAATCATCTTTCAAAAGAACGCACCCAAATTTTCAGACAGATCTGTCAAATGTTTTGGTGTGGCAGCCATTTTATATAGACGCCTACTAGCATTTTCGTTAAAATGGAAACAAGTGAATTTCGAGTGCTTATTAAATACAATTTTTTGCGATGGTCACCACACCAGAAATGGTCGACAAAATCCATGGTTTGATAATGGACGATCGGCGAGTGAAAGTGCGCGAGCTTGAAGAGGCCACAGGCTTATCACATGGCTCAATGATTTCGATTTTACATAAATATTTGGACATGAAAAGGCTTTCCACACGATGGGTGCCGCCTTTGCTCACAATCGACAACAAACGCATTCGTTTCACAACTTCAAAGGTGTGTTTGGCGATGTTCCAGAAAAATTCGGCTGAGTTTTTGCGCCGTTTCGTAACCGTGGATGAAACCTGGATTCACCACAACACACCAGAAACTAAGGAACAGTCAAAACAATGGACTTCTCCTGGTGAATCGAAGCCGAAGAAGGCTAAGGCGGGTTTGTCAGCAAACAAGGTCATGGCGACAGTTTTTTGGGAACCCTTGAAAAGGGTAAAACGATCACTGGCGCATATTACGCAGAGCTGCTGGATCGATTCCAAGCCGATTTGAAGCAAAAACGACCGCATTTGACGAAGAAAAAAATTCTTTTTCACCAAGACAACGCACCGGCGCACAAGTCCGCAGTCGCAATTGCAAAATTGCATGAGTTAGGCTACGAACTCCTCCCTCATCCAGCATATTTAGCCCTCTACAACTATTTCTTGTTTCCAAACACGAAGAAATAGCTCGGAGGTCGAATGAAGAGGTCATCGCTGAAACAAACGCTTATTTTGAGGGGCTCGAGAAATCGTATTATTTGGAGGGCATCAAAAAATTGGAGAAACGTTGGTTGAAGTGTATAGAGCTAAAAGGAGATTATGTTGAAAAATAAAAAGTTTTTATACCGAAAAGAGTGTTCCTTATTTCATATTTCAGTGTATCAATTAATAATTTATTTGTAGTCACTCACAACAATTATGAAGCACTGCAAATATAAGGACTTTGTTTGAATTCAGCGATGATAAGGAGGTCATCCAGAGGATCCAAAGCGGTAAGGATACGT
Organism: Pocota personata; assembly: GCA_963082735.1. Lineage (NCBI taxonomy): Eukaryota > Metazoa > Arthropoda > Insecta > Diptera > Syrphidae > Pocota > Pocota personata. The sequence continues at coordinate 62,611,352 of OY720429.1, read as the reverse complement.
TTGTTCTTACTACGAGGGCTGTTCGATAAGTCGGTGACTTTGTAATTATATAAATTAAAACATCTGCTTTTCTAATTACAGACAATGTATTTGCGGGAGTGCTGAGGGAATGGGACCGGGAAGGGCCTCGGATGAGTCGAAAGGTATTTTGGTATTTTAAAGTAGTATGGCCAATAAGTGATAATATATTATTTCTGTAAAGTGATATTTTTTTTGTTTTGATTTTATGAATTTGTGTCTTTTGTTTTCATTAATTTTTTTGTTTTAATGAATTTTTTCAATAAATTTTAATAAAAAAAGAAAATTTTTTATTGGAGATATTTATTTGATAGGCAAACTGCAAAATAAAACAAAAAATTATTTGAAGTTACATTCTCATGAGCTCATCTGGACACATCGACATTGTCCTCGTCAATTACAGGGAGATGCTCATCTTCTACAGAGAGTGTTCTCCATACCAGAATCTTCGCCGCTGAGTTTTATGTGGTTATGTAATATGACACTGCGGCACACGATTTTATTTGTTACCTCTGGTTTATCGATGTCTATGTACTCAATTTTCCTAAATCTTCCTCTTAGGAGCCCAAAAGCACGTTGAGTTGTGACCCTCACTCTGCTCTGACTAACGTTGAACCGTATTCGAGTTTCATTCAAAGGGCCATTTTTTTTTTTTTTAATTTGCTCTCGCCAAAGGGAATATGAATTGTTTCAGGGCACGGGCGTTTAAGAAAATGGGGAAGAGGAACAGAGGACAAGCCTGCGCACGTTGGCTTTAAATGCTTGAAGGTTGTAGTGATGGGGAAATATAGAGCCTGGTAGATCATTCAACATTCGTGTCACTCGGCTTATAAACGAATCCTTATATTTGACAGTACGACCGAAGTTGAGCTTAAGGGTGAACTGATGTACATTTGAGGCATGACACGCTTTGCGGGTGAAATTTTTAAGGGGAGGAAAGCAACTGGCTATTTCGCTGGAGCATTTTTTATAAAAAAAAAAAAACGATGAAATAAGGACAGACACGAGACAAGACGACTGTGTTCAAATGAATGTATGGAGTTCACAATGTCTCTATCCTTTACCTATAAGTTTTAACGCGCGATTCTGTACCCTGTCTAGTATGTATAGAACGGTCTTGGCTGCACCAGGTGTTATATTCCAGTTTTGGGCGAATGAATGCCCTATAAATTGAGGCCATATCAGACGGTGTAAAATATTTCTTGCACCGCTTAAGGAATCTTGGACATTTTGCAACATTTTTGCGACATCGAATATGTAATCGGTCCATCTATGTTTCCATTCACGGGTTATGGGTGCAGGGTTATGGTCTCGCTTGAGAGACAGAAGTCAGCATTGTGTTTCGGAAGCATTAAATTCCACTCTGTTGGTTGAACCCCATTTGATTATGCTGTCCAGATCGGAATTTAATGCATTTATTTTGTTAATTGCAGACTTGAAGCCATCCAAAACAACTTGGAAAGAAGGGACGTAAGTGTAATGGGTCGGTAATTGGATACTGAGGAAGATTCGCCTTTTTTAGAGACGCGATGGACAAATGCTTTTTTTCGGCCTACTCTTTAAGAGCCATGAAGAGTAGAATGGACAGAAAAGCTTACGCAGAAGTTTTTCCAGTGGACTTGTGTATGTTAAGACCTTCGAGTACTCCTGCAACTGTACGAGTGCGAAAATGGACTTATCCGATGAAAAATTGGCAGACGAAGCAGAATTTTCAATATTTTTGACGAATGACCAAAAATTCTTAATACCTTTGGGACATTGTAGGATTTTTTGCCTCGACTTTTGGTCATGTAAGAATTTTACACGACGAATATTGGCATTGCAGTCTTTTCCGGCCTGTTTAAACTTCTTTCGGTTTTCCTCAGATTTGTTGTCTTTATAAGACCGAAAACTTACTTCTTTCAATCTGTTAGCCTCTTTACAGCTCTGGTAAAACCACGGGCTTACCTTAGGTTTAATGCTCTTTATTCTGTTAGGAATAAAGTTATTTATACCTAAGAGGATAGCGTCAGAGGTCATATTGGCTGCGGCATCCACGTCGCTATTGAGGAAGCATAGCGACCAGTAAAACTCCCCGCAATGACGATTTCAGTATGAGGGTACAAGGAGACAATTCGAGTGATGGAATCGGACAGCGCATCAAATTCGTCAAAAGTTGGGTTGCTATCCACTCTAGGACTTGTAAATAAAGCAGTAGTGAATTAATTGCTTACGGACGTTGAATTTTAGCCATTTGGGATTACATTCCGGGTTGGAACAGTGGCCATACTGTGGTGGAACTTGGTAAGCAATATCATTACGGACATAAATGGTGAAGCCACGGTGGGGAAAGAATAATGACTGGTTTATGGGAATGGGCGTGGGCGCACATGTCGAAGAAATTCATTCGAAACCCACGAATATTGGTCAAATCAACCCTAAATTATATTATTAATATTGTTGCGCCATTGCCATTATTGCGAAAAGAAGTCATCAGGCTCTGCATAAGTGGATATGCTGCGTCCCCCAAAAGATGGTACTCTGCTGGAAGCAACCTACCTATTTCAAACACACGGGCGTCGTGTAGTCTCATTGGTGCTCCTATGTGCACATCCATAAAGACTACGCGATGGTTGCATACCGCTGTAAGTAAACAGATGCACAATTTTAAAATATTTTCATTATTGTAAGCGGAACTATTTATCTTGCAAAATCAGCCAGTGCGTGTTTTTGGGTTACAGTATCGCACTGATTGTTTTATCTGGATATCACATCTATCAATAGCACCAATGACACCCGGATTGAAACTCCACTATTCAATTTAAATACCTACGGAATAAAAAACAATAAATAATAAAATTTAAAAGTGATAGCTAATAAGTAACATTTGGAATTACCTGAGCTATTTGCGAATGTTGGCTTCTTTCAGGTCAATACAAAATCACTGAGCAAGGAGCATATTGCATCGAGCATTTCGCAAAATGTCCTATGCGCAGAGCTCTTGCAAAAATCCAAACGATCCCATGCAGCCAGAAAAATCTCCTGCTTACTCAGCATCCACATAGTTTCTTTACCAAGTGCCGCAAGGAAACCCTTAAGGCAATCTTGGTCATTAGATCCAGTTTGATAATAAATGCATGAAATTTGAATACTTACAGAAAAGCAATTTCGGCTCATATGAAAGTACCATAGAAACTCATCCAATGAATACCTTGGCACTACCACTTCATAGAAATATGTGTTCCGCACACCATCTTCATTTATCTCTCACAACACTGGATCCTCCAACAACACGGAATTCTTATTGAGCAATACAAGTTCCCCAATTTGTGCAAAAAGAAAATGTTAATGATTGTTATTAAAATCTTGCGTAACACAGCAATTTAATATCTTCAACTTACCGCTGTCATCAAATGTATCTATATCTTATTATTTTCTGTTATAAGTGTTGCAATTAAAATTTCATAAACACACACAACAATAAACTAATCGCAATGATAAGAGGGTACAAAATCAAATGAATGCAACAAATGTTCGGAATTATTTATTCCTCGATTAAAACCTTCTGGTATTAGGCTACTACTCGTATTAATGATGTTTCCCTTATATATCAATGCAACTAAGTTGGACTTTACTTTAGAGCTTGCCTTGGCAATGCAGTAATCAACCTATCGAATACTATCGAAAACTATTGATGGCGTTTTAGACATTTATCCGCTACATTCTAGCTATCAGCTGTTGTTTATACGTTTAATTTTTTTGCTATTAGCGGCTAGGAAATTTGGTGTGCTTGAAACTGAAACATTCTGCCAACGCTGCCAAAAATCGTGAAATTAGACCAATTAGTTTTGGAAATTACATTAGAACTTCTATTTGGGAAACAACAGTAAGTATAAGTATAAGCTTCCCCAATTAAAATGCGATTAGGGATGGGGCAATTGGGTGGTCGATAATGTAAAAGGGCTTCTTTTTTCGAAAATTGAGTGTACATTTCTTCGTAAGTGAGTTTGGTGTCACCTATAGCATGTTTCAGATGCAACTTCACAGATTTCTTCAAAATGGGGAGAAGAGGGTGGTATATATTTCCAATATATATTATCCTTGGAGAGGTGTTTGATGATGATGGTGACCTGTGAAAATAGGTTCCATTATCAGATCACATCTCACAGGGTTTATTTATAAGTAGATCGATATAAGGCCTGTATAAATGCGATTGAAAATAAGTCTCCGTACTCGTTCAAATGGAAGATTTCCCATAAGCTGTTTGAAGGTAACTTGGCGTTGTCGAAAATACTTGGCACAGTAATGTACAATTTATGTAGTAGTTCTGTTTTAATAAGAGCTCTGCACCCGCGAGCAAATGTTTCTTATGCGTGTACTGTGCGATAAGTTTAGTGATTGGATGGGATTTGCACAACAAGATAGAATATTTATCTGAATATGATAAGTCCGAGTGTTATTACAGAGCGCGAAACCGATACTATGTGGGTGGCCATGGTGTATTGGTAACATCATCGCTTGTCACGCTGCAGGTTTACGGTTCGAATCCTGATGTCAAGAATCATCTATTTATTTCGCATGAAATAAATAAAAAAGTCGATCAATTGCGAAAGCTTATGTCGTAGGTAGTAGGGTGGTCATATGGCTAAAATGCAACTCGATCGTGATGATGACATCATGAGGACGGAAAAAAATACTGTGAATCAAAGCAAAACAAAAATGTTCCCCAGTTATGTGGACGCTTCCCTTGGAGTTTACAGAAACTTAATACCAACTGATTTTCAAACTACTACACCAAATCTTTCTTGAAGAGTATAAGTGTATTCATATCCCCTTTGGTGCGTGCAAATTATAAGGCAATTTAGGAGTTTTCGTGAATCGAGATATTTCATAAGCTGACGATTTATCAGCTTTTCCATGACCTTGGAATGAAGGGACGTAAATGCAATGTTTCGGTAATTGGGTGGGGAAGAAGATTCGCCTTATTTTCCATCTACTTACGCTTCCGATAGAAGGGTCCGGCATCAATACCCTTCATCAGAATCTGCGTTGTAGAATATACCTACCACAAGCAACAATTCAAAAACTGATAGCTAGAATGCCAAGAATTGTAAAAAAAAAAATGTATCGAATGTACCGAAAAATCGGTGCAAGTTATTTTTTCTTCTTTTTAATAAATTTCTTTATGTTAAGAACAAAATGAAAATATTTTTCTTCTTTTTTTGGTTTCATACGTACATATGTTCTCCATTCATTTTAAATGATTATTATTCTACTAAAGGGTTTTTTTCGATGTTAGATTTTGATTTTCCTTCGAGAAACTGTTGGCCTGCAGTATATAGCTATTTATTGAAATGTATTTTTAATGTTTTTAAGTAGTGTTATGTAACATTTGACTAAAGTCTCTGTACAGTATGTTTTCTTCTAAGATTGTGTGCATGCAACTAAAAACTCCGTGAGAAGTGTGAATATATATTCGGATATAAAAAATAAAGAAATTGAAACGAAAGTGCAAAGTGGATGTTTTTGATAAAAAGTGCAAAGAAAGAAGAAAAAGGTATAATCAAATATTGAAAAAGTGAAGCTATGAATACAAAAATATAAGTTCGAAACAGGCTAAGCAAATTTATATAAAAAAAAAGAGAAGTGAAAAGTGGTTAGAATTCAAGTAGAAACAATTTAGACGGAATAAGTACACAAGCCCAAACTAGTGGGGTATTCAAAACGAAAAGCTTTTATCAGTAAAAGAAACGCATATTTATACACTTTTATGACATTTTCTATGTATGCATTGAGTGAAATCTCGATATTATTACTTCAACATAAATGCTTTATCCTTACTTTTGTTGCAATAAGGAAATAAAAGCACAAAGAACTTTCTTTTTTTCCACGCATTTTTTTTTTTTATTTAAGGTTAAGAGCCTACGAGGGCTGTTCGATAAGTCAGTGACTTTGAAATGAAATGCTTGTTTTTTTTTTCTTTCAGCGCGATACACTTTTCCCAACGATATTCCAATTTTTTAACCCTTTCAAAAAATATGATTTCTCAAACTGCAAAATAGGCATTTGTTTCATCAATAATTTCTTCATTCGATGAAAATCTTTTTCCGACGAGCCATTTCTTCATATTAGGAAACAAGAAATAATCGCACGGAGCCTCTGGAGAATAGGGTAGTGTATGAGGAAGCAGTTCATATCGCAATTCAGCTAATTTTGCTGTTGCTACTGCGGACGAATGAGCCGGTGCATTATCGTGATCAAACAGCACTTTTTTCTTCTTCAAATGGTGCCGTTTTTCCATCAATTCTGCATTAAATTTATCTACTAAATTTTTATAGTACTGTCTGGTGATCGTTTTCCCCTTTTCCTAATAGTCAATGAAGATAACGCCGTGGGAATCCCAGAAAACCGTTGCCATCACTTTCCGGCCGACGGAACCGTTTTTGCCTTTTTGGAGCACGTCTGCCTGCAGTGGTCCACTGTTTTGATTGCGCCTTCATTTCTGGCATGTAGTGGTGTATCCAGGATTCATCAACTGTTACGAAACGCCGTAAAAATTCACTTGAATTGTGCTTGAAGAGTTCCAAATTCTGTTTTGAAATCCTCACCCGAATGCGTTTTTGGTCCACCGTCAGCAAACGTGGTACCCATCTTGCCGATAATTTTTTCATGCCCAAATGGTCATGCAGGATTCGAATGACGGTATCATTTGAAATTGCTACAATCGCTGCTATCTCACGAACCTTGACCCGGAGATCGTCTAACATAATATCGTGGATTTTGTTGACCATTTCTTCCATTGTGACGTCATTTGGACGTCCTGGGCGTTCAGCGTCTTTTGTGCTCGTATGAGCACAACGAAATTCAGTGAACCACTTGTGTACTATTCCATGCGAGGAAGCAGAGTCTCCATAATCTCTACATATAATAAAACTGTAGAACAAAAAGTGCTGGACCACGCATCACGCGGAAACTACTGGACGGATTTTGATGAAACTTGACATAGTGATTGCTTATGTTCTGTGTCGGGAGTTAGGATACTTTTTATCCAGGAATATAACGTGGTTCTTACAAAATAGTCAAAAAACTGTATATCTGTAAGGAAAATTCTAATTATACAGACCTAGCTCAGTAATGGCTTATCGGATTGAAAAATGAAAAACAGGTGAATTTAGTAAATTTTCCCCTGATTCATTTAAGATATAAAACATCCTCTTGCGTTGTCCTGAGCAGAGCAATGTTCAAATCAATTATTCAAAACATCTCCCACAATTTTCCTTCAGTGGATAGTACTGCCAGTAGTCATGCAGCAGTTAGTATCGTTGCAGTAGTGTGTGTGTGAGTTTATGTGCGCGCTCTAACGTGATCATATATTTTGCACTTCAATGGGCAGTCGTCTCTTTTTAGCGCACATATTCAGGTTGAACATATTTTCAGGTGTTGTTCATTGGGAAAAGTTTGGAAATGGGCTGGTGGGATTCGTGTGTCAAGTTGTTTCATTCGTGTTGCTTCCTTTTCATCGACATTTGAGGTGGGTAAGAGGGAAATAACAGAACTTTGCGTAAATCTTTTTTGTGTAGACTTTTTAGTAGAAATTAAAATTAGTGTCAGTGTTTGAACATATGTAGTGCTTTTTGAAAGTGTAAATTTCTGCTCGAAAATTTTTGTTATTAACTTTGAGTGACTACACTAACTTCTTTTAGTGGTCGTTGTCGGTCGTCATCCGCACATAAAATTATTCGATACTGTGTACGATATATAAATGTATATATGCACATGCATATGTAAGTTAATCAAGTTTTATTTACTTTTCAGTTTTATTATACATAGTTATAAGTTATTTTTATAGAGAAAATAGGATACCTATTGACTTGAGAAAAACTGATTAAGAATTTGGAGTACGACTTGGATATCTTTGATTGGGAAACTTACATATATCGTTAAAAATGAAAAAAAAAAAAACAAATATAATAAAAATTGTGACGCAGGACTTATTGCAGCTCGAGAACATCAGGCCAGAACTCGCGCATCACATTCTTCTACCCAACGTGAGTCTCGATTAAGTACACAGCGTGCTCGCACTGCGGTCTCTCGGTGTCTGGAGAGTAACGAAGAACGCGAAGCCTGTCTATCCGCTAACTATCAGCGCCTTGCATTGACGCGTGAGCCCGAAACTTTCACCAACAGAGAATTGCGCTTGAGTTCTCTGAGAGCTCGCACAGCGGCTGAAAGGGAAAGAGTAAATAAAATACGCTAGGCAGAAACACCAGAACAATATCAGTCACGTTTTGAGACTGATCGAAATCGACACCCTCTTAATAGAATGCCAGTAGTAATGCAAAAAATATTAACGTGTGTTCACGGGGAAAGTCTATCTCCATCAAGAGAGTAATGGAACAAGAAGATGCTACGAACTATCCGGTTGAATTTTTGAATTCTCTAAGTACACCTGGCCTTCCGTCACACGAAATTAATTTAAAAGTCGGCGTCCCCATAATTCTCCTTCGGAATTTAAGCCCACAAAAATTATGTAACGGCACACGACTAAAAGTCACGAACCTACAATAAAACGTGATAGAAGCCGAGATTTTAACGGTGCGGCGCAGGTGATACCGTCTTTGTACCCCGAATCCCTCTCATTCCAAATAATTACCCATTCTGTATTAAGCGTGTACAGTTTCCAGTTAGCTTATGCTACGCTATGACCATAAACAAAGCGCAGGGCCAGACGCTGAGCGTTGCGGGCGTGGACCTCAGTGTCAGCTGTTTTTCGCATGGTCAGCTCTATGTGGCTTTATCCCGTGTTAGCAGCTCCAGCAATCTTTATGTATACTTCCCTGGTCGTTCTACTGCTAACATTGTGTATAGAGAAGTTTTGGGTTAATCTTAACTTCTTAACTAATAAAATAAGACTAGACTTTTAATTGTTGTTGTTTTTATTGTCTTTGTTTTTGCTTTATATTGCTTTCAGAAAGGTCCAAGGGTAGGAACATATTTATAAAAAACTGTTCGATGTAGTTCGATGAAAATACTTTTTGTCTTAAAAGTGGTAGGCGGGTGAAGCAAGGCGAGCACGGGTCAGCTAGTTTATAATATAATTTAATCACAAATAATTAAAGGATAAAGGAGATTACAATACTGGTATACGACTAATTAAAAAATAGATTTTGTAGAAAGATTATACTAATCAATTGTAGAAGAAAAGGAAAAGTTAATGGTAGGAAAAAAAGCAGAAACAGAGGAAAGTGCTGACAATAATTTTGAGGAAGCGGAAGAAGAAACACAGAGTGCATTGGATATTGTGGTTGTTGTTGTCAAGCCGGAAACAAATAATTTTGTTTTCAAATATGTCGTTAGGATTTAGGAAGAGGCTTAAGGATTTTGAAGATATAACCAATATCTGTAAATAAAAAAGTAGAATTTGCAGTTGGGATAATTTGATGGAATTTTTGAAAGCCGAGTTTGGTGATATTCCTTCGTGTATTAGTCTTCATAGAAGCCTTCAATCTCGCAGAAAAGGTGGAACGAAACTCTTCTTGAGCACATGGATAGTATGAAGCAGATAGCAATGAAGGGAAATTTTAATGATGAATCGTAGCATATGTTATACAGGGTATAGCAGATAGTCCTTCTAATTAAACAGTTATCTACGTAGCAACTACTCTTAACGAACTTAAGAAAAACATTTTAGTTTACAAGAATATCAAAAGTCAGTCCAGCCTAAGTCATAATTGAAGCAAATAGCAATGAAGGGAAATTTTGATGATGAATCCTTAATAGCATATGTTACGAGTATAGAGGGGATAGCAGATAGTCTTTCTAATAAAACAGTTATCTACAAAGTAACTACTCTGAACAAACTCAAGAAAAACATTTTAGTTTACGAGAATATCAAAAGTCCAACTTAAGTCATACTCAATATCATAACTTCTACAATTCTTAAGTTGTTAACTCATCTTCATCATCTGTAACGATGCATAAACTGCGTATCACTTCCTCACCATGAAAGTGGTTGCCAAATAAATGCAAGGGTGATAGATATTTTTCGTGTAGTGAGTTTGAACACATAGCTGTATATTGTCCTAAAAAAGGTGCTAGAAAACCAAGTAGTAGTCAAACATACATATGTAAAGCGATTGAATAAATTAGACTATTGAGTGAAACTCATGATTGCTGGAGACCGTCATGATGCTTTAGTTGATACCGTAGCGGATGTTTTTTTGGTGAAGGAAACCGCTTGGAGGAGATTCGGTTCTGTGAAAATCAATGGTCTAGGAGAATATTTGTTCGATTTTGGCGGTAATGAAGTAAATATGACATATGGAATTTATGTTATTAATGTCTTTATCGAAACCGATTTACACGAAATCAGATTCCATATTTTTCCGGATAAATAGATGACCGATGTGATAAACCTAGGAAAACATTTTTTGAGAAACTCCACCGTTACTATCAAAAATGGAAATGTTCACGTATGCACAAAGTCTGTACGAGTTAATCTGGAAGAAAATGACGTTGCAAGAATTGAATTGTACAGTTAATAGAAACGGATGTGATTGATAATGTAAACCAAATTGCTGATCTACAAATTCAAACCGAGATTACAGAGTTATTTATGTGTAGAAATGCACGTAGTTTTATCGGATGAGCAACCAGTGTATCAAAAAGTTAGACAGTTAGCGCTGAAAGAAAGAGACGATGTGTATACCAAAATTGAGGATTGATTGTTAGAAGGAGATAGTCAGCACAGTAAAACAGATTTCGACAGTCCTATCGTCTTAGTTAAGAAAAGGACGGATCTAATTGTTTGTGCATCGACTATCGGAAACTAATAGCAAAATTATAAAAGACCTCTATCCACTTCCAGTCAATGAGGAAATTTTAGAGGCGTTGTATGAAGGGTGCAGAGAAATAACTTCACGGGCAATAACTTCACATGGGAAATAACTTCACCTCGAAGGGGAAATAACTTCACTTAGAAAAAGTTATTGCCCACTGAAGGTGAGTGACCCCAAGCAGGGGGTTGCAAGGGGGCAGCATGCCCCCCCATACATATTCTACTGTTTATGCATTGTGATTATAATATATATATAGTTGAACGTTGGACAAATTTTTAATTTTATATAATATTTCGGGATATTTTTTCGGTATTTTGGCCTTTCAGGATTTTGGATTTTCAGGATTTTGGTTTTTCGGGATTTTGGATTTTCGAGATTTCAGTTTTCGGTATTTTGACCCCAACCCGTGAATCACCCATTATGACGGTTCTTAAATTATCATAAAATGTTAAGAGAAATTATTTCCCACAAAAAAGTGAGGATATTGCTCACCAATGGTGAGCACTTTCCACTTTCACTTTTTCTAAGTGAAGTTATTTCCCCCTCGAGGTGAAGTTATTTCCCATGTGAAGTGATTGCCCGTGAAGTTATTTCCCTGCACCTGTATGAAGCATGTAAAGGGTGGTTAAGTTTTAAGGGCGAATGTTGATTTTGAATAAAACACAAATTATTTAGGAAATTACTGTCATTTCTTTTTATTATGATAATATTGGTATGGTTCAATTATGTATGGAACGACCTCGGCGGCACACCTCCATCCGATGGTCCAAATTTTCGATGACGCTGAGGCATAATTGAGGTTCTATGCCGTTAATGTGCCGAATTATCTCATCCTTTAGCTCTTGAATTGTTGCTGGCTTATCGACGTACACCTTTTCTTTCAAATAACCCCAAAGAAAGAAGTCCAACGGTGTCAAATCGCATTATCTTGGCGGCCAATTGACATCGCCACCACGTGAGATAACACGGCCATTGAATTTGTCGCGCAAAGGAGTCATTGTTTCGTTAGCTGTGTGGCAAGTGGCACCATCCTGTTGAAACCATATATCGTCCACATCCATATCTTCCAATTCGGGCCATAAAAAGTTCATTATCATCTCACGATAGGGAACACCATTCACAGTAACTGCCTGACCGGCCTCATTTTGGAAAAAATACGGCCCGATGATGCCGCCAGCCCATAAACCGCACCAAACAGTCACTCTTTGTGGGTGCATTGGTTTTTCGACAATCACTCTTGGATTATCATTCGCCCAAATGCGGCAATTCTGCTTATTAACGAATCCACTGAGGTGAAAATGTGCCTCATCATTGAAAATTGATCATCCACTGTGACCATTGACGACGCTTGAAATGGTCAAGAGGCTTTAGTTCTTGAGTCAATTGAACCTTGTGAGCGCGTAAATGCAAGTCTTTATGCATAATGTTCATCAACAACGAGCGTGAGAGGTGCAATTGTTGGGCACGACGACGAGTATCGTCACTATCGCGAACAGCAGCAACATTTTCTGCAGTACGAGCTGTACGAGCATGCACTGGTGTTTTCACATCTCCTACAGACCCGGTTTGCACAAATTTTTGCACGATTTTTCCGATTATACGCACCGAAAGAATCACGAAATGCACGATATGCAATTTGATTTGAACGCCCATTTTCATAATAAGCCTGAATAACTTTAACGCGTTGCTCGATTGTGTATGTTTCCATGGTTCAAATCGAGTTAGTCTGAAAGTGAGAAATGTTAAATGAAATGCAGAAAAAAACTTGACGTTTAGGTGTGGTTCACATTCAACATCGGCCCTTAAAATTTAACCACCCTTTATTATCACAACTTTGGATTTCAAAACGGGTTCTTTCATGTTGGAATTCACGAAAGCAATAATAAATATAATTCTTTTGTAACCCCAGACGGGGAATATGAGTTTCAAAAAGTCCCATTTGGATTATGTAATCTCCACAAGTTTATAAATACTGCCTTTCAAACCTTCTATTGGTCTATAAGGATAATGTCGTTATACCACCTGCTCACAACGAAGAAAATCTGGTGTACCGTAGAATGACCTAATATTGACATATAATGGTTTGTTCTAACGATTATCTGTAAAAGGCATATATTGGGGACTGTTGAGTTCTTTAATCACATCTACATTTTTAAAATTAATCATATTTCGGTAAGAAGTTATGGTAAAAATAGTAAGTGCTTAATGTTAGTCTTCGGCAGCCCTAACATTGACCAGATACAATTTTACGTTATTTTCAAGTGATAAAAGCAATACCTACAAAGCAATATAATTTTACAACTTTATTATTATCATTATTTGAAAAATAAATAGGAACTTAAATAACTTTATTATATGTACGAGTATGTATGTAGGTACACAAGTAGTCACGCTACAAAATAATAAATACTACAATACTTCACGTATAATGTTTATATGTACATAAAACGAATTTTTAAACTTACTATAAGATACGGAAATAAAGTATTAAACCAAAAGAATAATCAAAAGTTACTGTACAGATTTTACAGAATTTGTTTACTTTGATTGCAAAACGAATTGAAAAATGTCTTTAATAGATCAATCAGAGTTCTGCGAAAGACAATCGTTATCAATTTCGACATCATTTTCTAATAATATCTGCTGATAAATTTCTTCAATACAATCCTCTGAAGAACCTTCGGGTTCCATTTGAACTTGAGGCATCAATTGTGTCTCGCTTCCTGAAGAGGATCCACCAAAGTCGACCATCGTTATGCCCTTTCCTGGTTCCACGTTCGTTCTTTTCTTGGTGGACAGGTTACCTTCCCATAACGCATTTCTTTCAACATTGAAATAACAGCGGAAGGAACATTCATTGCGATATTATCCGACTTTGAATTTTCAACCTCTTCAGTAGGCATTCAGACAGGACTGCCTCTGGGTTGAAAGGAAAAACTCCACATTTCTTAAAACCAGCAACTAAATTCAGTGAGCCACCATTTTGATCAACGCATTCAGTCACTAGCTTTTGTAACAGGGAGGGAAATTCTTCTTTCGACAGGTTTTGTGATCTCTTACCTCCAGTTTGCTTCCATTCATCTAGAACTTTTCTCCATACCTTTTTTAGCGGACCGTAAAAAGCCACATCTAAAGGCTGGCAAATATGAGTCGAGTTTATTAAAAAGCGGCGGGCAAAATCCTCGTCCTTGGTCCTCCCCGTGGGCGCCCGCCGGAAATGGCTATTCACCTTTCGGGTGTTTAGTGTCAGCTAAGGATTTACACGCATGCTTCAATCGTGCGCTGTGGTCCATTGGGACGAGGTTGGAGTAAACCATAAATCTCACTTAAGCCAAGGTGTTGAGGTACCCGTGCCGATGGTTTCGTGGCCACCAGGTGATTAAAGGTGCTGGTCGTTAACGATCCCTACCGATGCCCTGGCGAGGTCGGTAGTATAAATGCATTATCCTGGTATGTCGGCTCTGCCAGGTCCGGACTTACTCGTGGGACCAAAAAATGAATCCAAATAAAGAAAAAAACATAAGGAAAAAAGAAAAAAAAGGGAAAAAAAACAAGGTCAAGGACATTGGCTCCTCATCTGAAGACGAATTGTTGGCCTCCAGTCAGGAGTCGACAGTCTTCCCCTCAGCCGCAGCCAGTACTAGCAGTACTCCCTCTGGTGCACAGGGGGCGGCTCACAAATTAACAACAGAACGCACTGTCAAAACGGCAACCAACTCCACTAAGGTTAGTGGCAACCGTTCGCCTAACAAGAAAAAATTGTCGGGAGCCCTCATGGAAGGCAAGTATAATATGGCTCGTTTCATTCTCGGCAAGATTGCCAAAAATGAAGCGGCCGGCTGCGTTCATGAGAAAGATGCAGCGGCCAAAGTTAAGTACCAAGCTGTGGTCGATGAGTACATCGCCCACCTTGAAAAACAACAACAGAAGAAGAAGGTACCCATTGCTAACAAGCGCAACAGGTCTCTAGATGAGACCAATCGCGCGGCAAAAAAGACTAAATTTGCCAGGACCCCCTCTTCTTCTCTTCAACAGTAAAGCACGCATACTGCGAGTGCGAACCATATGACGCGACACTTCTCCGAGGTGGCATCTGCAGGTCGCTCTGGCGGACGAGCGCACTCGAAGAAGCCGACCATAAGCTGCATTTTACATAGGGCATGCCAAAATCAAAGTTTTCCGCCCCTCTGGTCCTGACGATGAGACAGGGTAAATTGATGGCACCGACAAGTTGTCGGAGGACATGGTTGTCGACGCCATCGCAAACACCACCATCCCGAATGTTGAAGATCGCACAGATTAATCAGCACCACTCGAAGAGTGCGTCAGATAATCAGCGTGTTTTCCTAGGCGAGGAGGACATCGACATTTGCCTTATTCAGGAGCCCTGGGTGAAAGGTTCAGTCGTTAAAGGGCTGAAGGACAACCGGTACAACATCTCCTACAATATCATTAACCTGGTTAGTAATAAACCTAGGACCTGCATCCTAGCTAAAAAACATATAAATGTGTTTCTATGTCCTAATTTTAGCCCTGCCGATTTAACTGTAGTTAAATTGGAGGTTGCAACTGACACTCTTTTTATTTCCTCAGCTTATATGAATCGTGACAGACCATCACAGCTTGAGGAGGTACGACAGTTGACATGAGCGATCGCGGAGAAAAATGGCAAACCGATTCTAGGCTGCGATACGAATGCCAGACATACGCTATGGGGCAGTTCGGGAATCATCAACCGCGGTTAGTCTTTATTCGATTTCCTTGTGATGTCCAACATTTCTGTCTGTAATGTGGGTAGCAAACCAACTTTTGTCTTTCCGAGTTCGGATTACTTCAAAGTATGGGAGGAAGTCTTGGACATTACACTCAAGACCAATATTGACAACCTTAGAGTAACTAATTGGCGGGTATCCGATCGTCCATCTTTTTCTGACCATAAATGGATTATCTTTAATGTTAGCCTCGGGGTCGAGGCACCTAAGCCATTTAGAAACACTAAGAGAATTGACTGGAGTAAATTTGGTCAGGTTATCAAATCTAAACTTTATCAAAAGGCCGGTAGGGGCTTGGGCGGATTCCTCTAGCGAGTCTCTGGAGCTATAAATGCAAACTCACTTCCCAGGGTACAAAAATGAGATTGCTCACTCAATTTGTCCTCAAGATGTGCAATCCTCATCTTGGAACGACATTAAGACAACAGTTACAGGATCAGGTGGTCCCTTGGCTAGTTCCAATCTATAGAAGCTGTATTCTTCTAAACCACGTCCCCCTGAGTTGGAGGCGTGTTCGTATTGTGTTTATCCCGAAAGCGGGGGAGCGGGGGCAT
>OY720429.1:62516220-62594991 GCA_963082735.1 Pocota personata | reverse complement strand
CGGGAGTTGGTGGCAAATCCGACCGACTACATAATTTCCAGGGTGAACTTTCGCAATGATGTCACGGTGAGATTACCTTCCAGGGCAGAATGGAAATGTGGCACGGTGACAAACTAGTTCGAAACAACAATTTTCACTGACTGGTCGAAAATGGACTGCGGAGTAGGGGCGGGAATCTTTTCTGAATTCCTCAATATCTCTAGTTCATTCCGTCTACCCAATTCATGCAGCGTGTTCCAGGCGGAAGTTCTTGCTGTACGAGAGGCGTGCCGTCTCCTCAAACATACACCGATACAACTTAACACCATAACCATTTTCATTGATAGCCAGGCCGCTATTAAAGCCATCGTATTTGCGGCTTCCTCTTCCAAACTTGTTGAACAATGCAAGGAGGAGCTTGCCGCCCTAGGTCATAGGTCTAGGATCAGCCTCATCTGGGTGCCTGGTCATAGTAATATTGACGGAAACGAAAGGGCTGATGAATTGGCGAGGCAGGGATCTGCCCTTGATTGCTCCCGTGCGGAGAAGGTCAACATTCCGTTAGGGGCTCATTTCCTTGCAGAGGCTGGTTATAGATGGCGAGGGTTGCAGAACTGTGTCATATCCAGGCAGATGTGGCCCAAGTATAACTGGCGCAGAACACAAGAGCTATTAAACAGAAACCGGGCAGATATTGCTAGAGTTCTGGCAATTAGCACTGACCATTGGCCCATAGGGGTCCACGCAGCCAGACTGGGCATTACTTTTAATGCACATAGTCGTAGCTGCAATGCGGCCAACGAGCCTGAAACAATCCTTCACTTCCTTTGTAAGTGTCCGGCCCTTAGTAGGGTCAGACACCGTATACTCGGCAGATACCTTTTTGATAATATTAGTGAGCTAGCGGAGACAAGCATCGGGGACATCATCAGTTTCCTCAATGCCACGGGGTGGCTTTAAATAATCTTTTCTCTCCTTTCCCACAAGTCCAACGTCAGTTTCTACAACAATTTAGGTCACTTGAGTTGTGGTATTAAAACGGCGCCTCTGCGCTAATTATGTTTCAGCATAGAATGCTGTCACAACCACACCTACCTACCTACCTACCTTGGTAAAAAGCACGCAAATCGAATATTATTTTTAACTGTAGCTTCAATTACTTGAGGAGAAAATTGACTAGCCAGGTTATCTCCTAAAATTACCTTTTCTCACTCACATCGTCTGGTAAATGTAATAGAGTGGTTTGTAAACGAATCTGTAAATATTGTTCCATCAAACCAACCAGACTTACTCCTGTTACACCGAGTATCCGGTGGACCTCCTTGCATCCATGTTTCCCAAAAGTGCGGTGGTATCATAAAGCCTGAAGCAAAACCACAGAACATAATTGATATACTCGATTTTGTACTATCTCTAATACGCTCAGGATATTTCACGCCCCTTTTAAAAACACATTTAATATTACCTGGGTCATCTGACAAGTTAGTTTCATCGTAGTTGAAAATTCGATTGCCAGAAATAAAGTCGTTGTTTTTGTCAAACAGAGTAGTCTTCAAATTTTTGAAATAGTTCTTCATATCATCTCTACTAAGTTTGGCCTTCGAAGTTTTTAAATTTTGGCAAGCTCGCAAAGTAAGCGTGGCTTTGTTTCGTTGTAAGAACCCCTGAAGCCATTTCTGTCAAGCTTTTCTCCTCTGTTGTTGCACAGTCGACATTTTTACGATGCAAATTTTTAAGTCGGTTTATCAATGTTCCCTTTGCTGTATTAAATTGACTCGGAGCTTTTTTAATAGACAACTCTTTTCGTTCAATTTTTGCAATAGCTTCGCGAATGACGTCTTCCGAAACACTCTTATACCACCTACGTGGTTTATTTGGTTCTTTAGGAGGCATATTGTTATCTCGAAATTAAAATACAACTAACATATGCAGATACTATAACATGCAGTGAAAACGAACCCTAAGAAATATAACTCAGGAAATTAAAAGAGAAAAAAATTAAAAATACTGGTCAATGTTGCGGACCCATGTATTTATACTAGCTCCTAACATTGACCAACCATTCAAAGTTAGGAACCCAACGGTCAAAGTAAGGATGACGGTTAAGAATTTATGAAACTCTTTTTATTTCCGATTAATTTCACATAATAATTAACTAATAAGGCACGCTTTTTTTATATACGAGTATCACTAAAACTTTATGAAACCTCATACCTGATAATTTTTTCCACAATTGCACAATGTTTTCTTGCCGTGCGGAGACGATTTTACCAACACTTAAAAATACACGATGGAACAGGTTATTGGCGGTTATTTTCAATTATGACAGTTGTATATCTACACATTTTGTTCTGTCATATGTGAATACCCAGGGATGAAATAAGTGGTAACATTATTTAAATGTCTGGTCACTGTGTGTGGCTAGGAAAGTTTAAAAGATTTAATGATATTTAGTCAATGTTAGGAACCCATTCTACGGTAGCTTAAAGGAGTGCTTGATGTTGCTGCGTAAAATGGTCGCATTATCAATTGGAAAAAATGCAAATGCATAACTCCAACTTTACAGTTTATGGGGCCCATTATCCAAAATAGATCTATTAAGCCGTCAATAGAAAAAATTCAAGCATCACAAAAATTCCCAAAACCAGATACGACGAAAAAGATACAGGAGATTCATTTCAAGCTACGGTGTTATCGCTAAGCCAATATCTGATCTTCTTCGTAAAAATGCACCGTATTGCTTTGGGCCTGATCAAGCTATAGCTTTCACCACATTAAAAGAAACACTTTACATGGACCCAGTTTTACAATTTTTTAACCCACTAAGTTGCATAGTAAAGCGACTTGTGGAGGAGTCCTACCGCAAAAACACGATGACCACGAACTTACCGAAACCACGAAGAAAATGGATTTATGCACGCGCGTTGCTAGATGGGCGTTATTTCTTCAAGATTTCGACTGCGAGGTTCTTCACATTTCTGTTCAGCTAAGTCGTTTTCCTGTGTTTATGAGGATCGAAAATGGTATAAGGAGAATACAGGAAACAGATAATTTTGTCAACTGGTCAGTACAATACTGAAACACAAAGAGCACGAGAATTTCATCACCCAAAACGAGATTGTGTACCAAATTCAAAGAAGCTGACTATTTACTCGTTGTACCTAAATGTCTTCAGAAAGGGTGCTGCGAAATATTCAACGCTAGTAAGGTTGAAGTGCTAGCCAAAAGAAAGTATTGCATTCCAAATATATTGGAAGTTAAAACAAATCATCTCTAACTGCGAACAAAAATGGAAAGCAAGAATGTTTCCTAATTCCCATCGATAAATTTTAAACGCCGTTGAATACCTATCACCTTGATCACCTTGGGCCGTTTCAATCCACCACTAAGAGTTACAAGCACTTAGTTATAATTGTGGATGCCTGCTTCAAATTTACTTTGATCCTTCAAGTCTACTGGTGCAGACAAATTAATCAAGGCGCTGTAGGTGCAAAGAGTCATTTTTGGAGATCCTAATAAAGGGTCTGCGTCTGCATCAAATGCTTTTAAGGAATACTGCGAAGAACCAAGTATCATTCACTCTTTATTCACTACTGTAATAGACACGTTGAACGTATCAACCGAACCATAATTAACCCTTCTGTTCTGTTAGAATAAAATTGCACGTATTACGTTTCGAGTCACAAAATGACCCACATTTATTTTTGAACAAATTTGATGAAAAAAAAAAAGGAAAAATGCAATGAAACAAAATAAAATAAATACAAATTCAGAATTCACAATAAGTGGTAGTAATGACTGTGCTATGACGATGTGTTGGACCTGGCTTATTACAGACACTGCATGTATTAAAAGTTTTCTTTTCATGTTCTGGAGGACAAAACTTGCAGCGTTTGCGATCGCTAGCTTTGAATTTTTTAGCAGATGGTGGCGATGATGACGATGATATTGATTCCTCATTTCGGATATTACGAACGATGGCAGCAGAAGCTTCGGCTCTAGAAAGACGGTTTCGTCGAACAATACACGGCCGAACTAAATTTTCACCTAACTCTTGTAAAAATAGACGACGTTTATATAGTTTAGTGTTATTCCAAATTGGGTGAATTTCGGTCCACAATATGAAGGCGTTTAGCGCGGAAATGTCAATTTGAAAACAAAGCTACTGGCCAACGGTTAGTTTGTCGTTTGCATGAATATGTGCGAACCATTTGATCGAACCGCCCTTAGTTGAGTTGTAAAATTCAATTATGTCTGGAATCTTCTTCGGATGTACCTCTAAAACTTTATCATTATGATGCATAGTACTTAGCAACGTGACTAAATTTGTACTGTTTCGATATATACTGTACAACTGTTTCCTTTCCATGGAAGAACAATTTGCTCGAAAAAGACTGGAAGCCTATGGAGCTCTTGAGCAGTAGCATGAACTGGTAGAAATCTCTTGGTCTTTCGAACTGTCCCAACAAGAGTTATTTTTCGTTTGAGCAATTCTAATGCTAAATTATGATTGTTAAAAAAATTACCAGTTGTGAGATTTCTTCCACAATATTCCGATACTAAGTCTAAAATGACTCGTTCATCCTGGTTTCTTTCAGGTGGTCCTCCAGTTCGTCCAAGGTAAATTTGAAATTTCAAGCAAAATGCACTCACTGAATCAGCTACTATCCATGCCTTCATGACATATTTTCCAGGTTTACTGGCCATGTAAACTTTGAAGGGACATCTACCACGGAAAGGAATCAGTTGTTCGTTCACGGTTATGTTTTCGTTTGGGACATATAGTAACTGTAGATTCTCAGTCCACTTTTCATAAAAGTCACGAATTGGTGAAAGCTTATCTCCACGAGCTTCTGACCTACGACCTTGTCTGTCGTCGAATGAGATCTAGAGACATTACAGCTCTTAGCATTGGACGCCCATGAAGTTCATTCCACAAACTTCTGATACTTTCACCGTATGAACAATAAACACCTGCACAAAAACGAACAAAAATGTATACCACGTCATACATATGTGTGTATGACTGTGGTTATTACATACCAATAAGCAATCGAGCTCGATTTCATCTATGTTTTCGAAATTTTGGATCACGCTGTTCCCTTGCATATTACTGAAACGGATAACATCTTTCTTAATAGCCTGAGTCATACACAACTCGAAAGCATCTTTTATTCCGTAAATGCGGTGAATAGCAAAAGATGTTACACCCGTGCGTTGGTGGATAATCTGTTCAGTTATCGCACGAAAAAGCCGATTTCCGGGAGGTGTTGTTACCCACTTTATATCATGATCTTTACTGAAATATTCAGTCAGATTCCCAGATATCTCTACTATATCGTTATTATCACTCCTAATATCATCGTCTGAAACATCCTCGTCCTCCACTTCTGGTTCGTAGTCCTCATTACCACCATCGCCAACCTCATCTTCAAAATCGTCATAAATTTCATCTTCAACACAACTATGAATATTTCGAAGAATAACCTATTTCGACAATGCAATGACAAACAAATGTGTTTCAATCGGGAAAACACGAGCAAAGCCTTCTTATACAATCCGTCGGGTCACTTTGTGATCATGTGCATTATGTCTAAATTATGTCTGGAATATAACTGTCGTGCACTGAGTAGGAAGGAATTGAAAAAAAAAAACTCGACTCTAAATAAAAATATATTAGTTTGTAATCAGAACAGAAGGATTAAAATGCTGTCAAAGTTGTCTGTGGATTCTCGTGATAAAAGGTTTAAACACATTCCAAAACTTCAACAAATTATGAAAGCTACTGTCAACAGAAGCACAAAAAAAACTTTATTTGAGTTAATGTTTGGAGTACGTATGAAAAATATGGAAAGCTATTAAGTAAAATGATAGAAGCCTTGGTGATCGAAGAATTTGAAGAGCGAAATGATATGCGAAGTCAAGTGAAAGAATAGATAGCTACATTCCAAGAAGAAAACTGTAAAAAGTACAATAAAAGGCGAAAAGCAGCTACAAAATACGAACTTCACGATCTTGTTGCAATCAAAAAAACGCTATTAGCAACAGGAACTGAACAATATCCACAGTTCCTAGGACCTTATGCGGTCGTGAAAGTGAAGAAGAATGACCGTTACGATGTTTACAAGGTTGGTAGTTACGAAGGTCCAAACGCAACATTATCTTAAGCTGATATTATGAATCCGCGGCGCGATGAGATTGATAGCGCGGACGAGAACTATGATTATGACACTAATAAAGGCGATTCAATGAGGTCTCAAATCCAAAATGAAGATGATATTCTGAGCTGGTGTCAACCAGTCATCTGAGGCAACCAACATACTGGGTGGGCGGGTGTAGACAGTTCACTTAATGATTAATTTAAATTGATTAATTAACTTTTAACTTTGCCAAAATTGTTGATTTACCTCGAAAGAAGTCATTATGTACACTTTTTTTTGCTTTATTATGTTATGTAAAAAACTTTTTAACTCACAATTGTACAGTCGCGTGAAGTTAAGTTAAGCGCTAAGTTGGTCAAGTCGAATTTTGTTCTCTAATTCATCTTAATCTTAAATAATTAGCCTAACCTACAAATGCTACTGTAAATTTCTTATTTCTAATTAAGCTCACATTAGAAGTATCCAGAAAATCAGTCTTCTGCAGATAAACCCTCTTGACTTCGCAGAAAACCCAATGTAAAAACTTATATTTCCGGAGGTGCTCGGACTTTCATCAATATTGCTTCTCACTGCAGCAATATTTTTGTCAGTATGTATTCTACGAACTCGGTTGTAATTCTCTTTATCTGGCAGTGTGTACTGAGTCTCAGAGCTATTCATTAAACTCTGAATGGTTGACTTTCTAGACACATGATTTATATCAAACAAATTAAGCGAATTTCTTCGCGTTTTCACAACTGAACGTTTATTTAGATAAAATATTTTAATAACTTCACCACATTGTTGAGCCATTAAATGCTCCATAATATATTTTTATTGACTGCTCTTCACGACAGTCAAAGGCGAACTGACAAATGCCAACCAAAATGGCGGCCAAACAATATCGATCTGGAACATAAAAATTAATACTTCCTTGGAACTCTTTCAAAGATAACGAAAAAAATTGTGAAAACCATGTTCGTCACAGCACACAGAACAAACGAAGGGTACCGCTTACGGAAGATACTGGCAAGGACACCAACTCCAGCATCCAATATTAGGAAAGTACCTGGGCAGAGCCACACGAGGAAACCCTGAATATACCTACGAGTATACTATTGAGCACTCACTTTCCCGGATGTACATCAATCTCCGAAGATCATCTACCCACTTCAGAGACGACATCGGGAATAAGCGCGGAAGAGGTGAAAAATATAATAGACGACGATAAGATAGCCTGGCCAATTAAATCATTTGCTCCATACTCGTACAAGGCACCATAAATGGATAACATTCGACCTGTAATGTTACAAGAGTCAGTGGATATTGCTATTCCATGGCTCAAGCGTATTTTCACAGTATGCCTTAAGCTAGAATATGTTCCAAAGCGTGTCGTATTTATTTCCAAAGCAGGGGAAGCGAGCCACACAAACGCAAACCTATAAATCTGTCGTCTTTTATGCTAAAAGCACTGCAACATTTAATATATGTATACAAATATAAGAAACGTGGCCGACGATAATTACCTATCTAAATCACAACACGTATACATCTGCGGCAGATCGGTAGATACAGCCCTACACAGGGTCGTATCAAGCATAGAAAGATCCTTCCACTTTAAGGAGTTCACTCTCAAGCCGTTCCTAGGCATTGAAGGGTCTTTCAACAACATAAACACTGACGCGATCCTGGACAGAGCTCATTTGAATATGGGCCTCTGCAATTGGATTGCACAGATGCTTCAATCGAGGGTTATATTTCCAATGCAAGGAGATGTAACCACCCGGAGAAGGGTCTGCAGAAGAACCCCCAAGGCGGAGTTCTGTCTCCTTTATTATGCCTCCTCGTAGTGGATGAGATCTTAGTAATACTGAAGGAAAACGGCTTTAACAGGACGACCTGTGCCAACGATGTGGTCATCCTGGTTTCGGGAAAATTCCCTCCAGTCCCAAGCGAAAGACTCAATCTCGCACTACAACTAGTGAATAATTGGGTCAGCAGCAAAGGGCTTGGAGTGTACCCCTCAAAGACGGAGGTAGTTCTTTTCACTAAGAAGAGATCAATTCCTACCTTCAGACCCCCAAACATCGGTGGTATTGAACTAAGTATCTCAAATTCAGCTCGATGCCTGAGCGTAATTCTAGATCCTAAACTGAACTGAAAGGATAACACAGCCAAACGCATGAAAAAAGCGGGCGTAGCTTTCTATTCTTGCAAAAAGGCATTCAGCAACACGTGGGACTTCAAACCAGCTGTGGTATACTGGATATACACAGCGGTCATAAGACTCATTCGCACATATGGTTCACTAGTATGGTGGATGGTTCTTGAGAAGCAATATCAGCTTTCAAACCTCACCAAACTATAGAGGGCAGCGTGTATCGGAGTCATAGGATCAATAAGAACAACACCAAAAGCGGCAATGGAAACCATGCTCAGTTTCATTCCGCTTGATATATACTGTAGCAGTTTGGCGGCTAAAACCGCTGTAAGGCTGAGAGAAGGCCGATAGTGGCCATCGAGATTTTACGGCCATGCCTCCATTTTATCCCGATGGGGGACTACCAGTAGATCGACAGAAACTGATTAGATGACCCCTACGCAAGCATTTGAAAGGAGATTCACTACAAGAATTTTTTACAGAACGCACTGGGGGAGCCGAAGAACCATGAAGAAAAAGGAACTGGTGTTCTATACCGACGGTTCTAAGATGAACGTTGGCACGGGAGCCGGAGTTTATTGTGAGGCCCTAGGAATAAACAACTCCTTTAGAATCAGCGATGACTGCAGCGTCTTTCAGGCCGAGGTCACAGCCATCATACAGGCTGCGGAAATTGTACACTAGAGTAATATCGTTGGTGAAACGATCACTGTCTATATAGATAGCCAGGTAGCCGTTAACGCTCTGGACTCTGCTGTAATTAGATCAAGGCTTCTGATGACCTGCAAATCACTTTTAAATGGGATATCTAGAGCCAATGCTGTGACACTCTGCTGGGTACCAGGGCATATAGATATCGAAGGAAACGAAGGGGCTGAAGAGCTTGCTAAGAAAGTGTCGGCGTTGCAATTATCGCGGGCCCTCCCTTTTGTAGTAACCCCAATCAGTTCCCTACGGTAGAAAATAGAAGATGAAACCACCGGTCGAGCCCACAGACGGTTGTTTCATCTGGAAACATTCGCAACGGCCAGGGCACTATGGCCGGCCTTCAACAAGAAGAGATCAACTTCCCTGGTGAAACTTAGTCGTTATAACGCAGGGGTCGTCCTGGAATAATTACTGGCCATTGTGCCATTGGCGTTCTCGCGGAGCAACTCGGTGTGCCACATAACGACTATTGTATAATAGAAGTTGCAGGGACGAAGAAGAAATTGAGTCAGTTCGTCATCTTCTGTGTGAATGTTCTGCCCTATCCGTTACAAGAATGATGACTCTCGGAATTGGGGGACTTAAGTAATGTAGAGCTTACAGACCTCCTGAGATTTATACTACTATTTGGGTGGTTCTAATAGCGGACTTTACAGCGTTTCCAGGGTAAAATGATTGGGCACAATGGACCCGAACTATTTGTGGGCAGTGACTCTATTTGTCACAAGGCACCCATCTACCTAACCTAATCTAGCAGATTTGTAAAAATGTCCGTCATGTCATTATTTCATCGCAAATATGATTAGTAAATGTTAAGATATTTGATTAATTGGACAATTTCATTCATTATTACATCGGCTTGTATAATTACCGCACAATTCGTCGTTAAACGAAACAGCACATTCTAAAACGGGCATATCGTGTATACAAATTCAAAGCACAATCTAATATTGATTTAATATTGAGCAAAACGAATTGCAAAAAATATAAATTAATTGTCCTCAATTATTGCTCAAACGACGTTTTTTACCGCAAACATATATATTGTTCCCATTTACAATTTCATTTAAATTATATGCAATGGAAGGTGGCAAAAGTAATCATGATTCTGAAACCCGATAAGTCAATTTCACTCCTACCCGTAATATCAAAGCTATTTGAAAAACTGCTTTGAAAAGACACATGCCAATAATAGAGGAATGAAATCTTGTACCTTCTCACCAATTTGGGTTTAGAGTGAAAGACCCTACTGTGCAACAAGTGCATAAAATTGAGAGTTCTACTGTACTCGCACTTGTAAAAGCACTTGAGAACAAAAAAGTCTGTTTAGCCATCTTTCTAGAAGTAGCACAAATGTTTGATAAAGTCTGACATCAGAGGACTAGAATTCAAACTGCAAAGAGATCTCCCCGAAGAGTTCTACTTGATTCTTAAATCTTATATCGCAGATAGATATTTTCGAGTAAGATTTGAAGATGAATACTCTAATTTAAAGAAAATATCTGCAGGAGTTCCACAAGGAAGTGTCTTGGGGCCAATCCTTTTATATCCTGTATACAAGAGACCTACCTCAGCAGGAAGAAGCTAGCTTGGCGACTTTCGCTGACGACACCGCAATTATGACTATTGGCAACAATGCTGATGAAGCAGCGAAACAATTACAAACTGCCATTAAATCTGTAAGTGATTGGACAAAAAAATAGAGAATTAATCTTCATAAAACTAAATCCATCCATATTAACTTTACTAACAGAAGAATAAATATTGTAAGAGTTGATATTGATGGAAAAGAAATCGCGTACGCAAATACTGCTAAATATTTGGGTATAGCACTTGACGCTCAGCTCAGATAGAAAGAGCATGTCAAAAAGAAAAGAAAGGACCTAAATGTTAGACTCAGACAAATGCATTGACTAATGGGAAGTAATTCTCAGCTATCAATTGACAATAAACTGATATTATACAAGCAAGTTTTGAGACCTGTATGAACGTTTGGGATACAGTTTTGAAGCTGTACCAATAAGGCAAATCTTACATTAATTCAAACATTCCAAAACAAACTACTAAGAGACATCGATAATCCACCTTGGTATATAAGAAACGAGAACCTACACAGAGATTTACAAGTAGAGAATCTTCTTCTTCTTTTCCTTAGCGAGGTTATGATCCAGAGTAGAAGGATCACAAATCTCCCACTTTACTGCATCCCTACTGGTTCTCCTGTGGGGTTTGCCGATTTGACCTCAGGGAGTACCGGCAGTCTTCACGGTTTCGGATCACTTCGTCACTGAGGCCAATCAAATGCTGGTGTTTTTGCATTTGTGTGATCCAGTTGTTTTTTGGTCTGCCTTTTTTGCGCTATTGTGAAGGAACGTTGATTGATATTGCCTTTTTAACGGGGTGTGAAGTATCTCTCCTTTGAACATAACAATACCAACTGAGCCGGTCGTGCTCTATCTTGCTTGTGATCGGTTCTCCTCGAATCTTCGAACTTCCTATTCTAACAAGCTTTATCACTCTTGCTGTCATGCGAAGCATCTTCATCTCAGCTGCCATTAATTTGCCCCATATTTTTGTACATTGTCCAGCATTGTGAACCGTATGTGATCGCCAGACGTACAACAGCGGTGTAAAACCTTCCTTTCAGCTTAGGCGACGTTTTTCGGTCACAGAAGATTGCGGAGTTTTCTCGCCACTTCATCCATCCTACGCTTACGCGATGATCATAGAAATTTGAAATTTTCGCACTTGGGAAGCAATTTTCCATTCAAGTAAATGTCTGAAATAGGCCGGTATGAATCAGAGAACGGGCAGCACAGATACTCTGTCTTTTTACGAACTAATACGGTTCCCTCCAAAAATCCACCCATACATCAAGTGCTCGTTTGATCTTCTCGATGGCTCCATCGTCAGCAAAGAATAACTGATGCACTGACTGGGGACGCTTCCCTGATGTACACTAACTTTGATTGGGAGCACTTCTGTGACTACTGCGAGACATCTTAAAATTGTCCTTGCACCCTCATGCATGTCCATGATCATGTGCAAGTAGGTTTCTGGAACTCCTCATTGTCTTAGCACAACTCATAAGAGATCTCTTGGTTGTCTATCAAATACTTTTTAAAAATTAACCAACACCATATGAAAGTCCTTTAAAGAATCACGATATTTTTCCATTATGATCCTTATCTGTTGTTGATTTACCCGAGACAAAGCCGCACATCATCAGATAGCCGTATTATTTTCCGCAGTCGGCCATCTAATACCCGCTCAACGATCTTCATGGTGTGTGACATCAGCTTGACAGAACAGTAGTTATCGCAGTTTCGCGTATCGCTCTTTCCTTTGTGCAAAGGAAGAAGATAACTTTCCCTCCACTGATTAGGCATTGGATCACCGTTTATAAGTTTGAAGATGAGAATCATGAGACATCTGAACCCGATGTCTCGTCGGCAAACGGGGTTGGAAACAGAGGTGTTTTTATTTAGGGTTAATGTTCCACACTCTGGCTTTCGACGCTCTCCACCTTCCTTACAAAAAAATAAATAAATAAATAAATTAAATTATAAAAATTGCTCAAATTCAACAATTTTTTGCTGAATTGTTTGATAAATCTACTTTTTCACCTAAGAACTGAAAAACGGTTGAACATATTTGTTCTGAAAAGGTTCTAAGGAAATCCAAGTTTTGTCAATTAAAGGGAGCACGTGAAATACTCTTCAAGTGTTGAGGAACGACCAAAAACATTTTACATATATGTATGTATGTAAAAGTGAACCTTTGTATGCATATATGTTCCATATGGACTGCTAAACCCTTATCATAAAATTGTAACCATTACTTACGTCAAAAGCCGTGTTTTGGCAAAGAAAAAAAAAAAAAAAAAAAATTCTGAAAAGGCGTAGCAAAGCGCGTCGGGTATTTGCTAGTACACAATAAAACACATTTACACTGGAAACAATTATTAATTTTCTGAATCAACATTTGGATCTGGGAAACAAGTTTCACACACAAGGAGACGTTATTACTGGTGATATGAAACACACACCTTTTATTACATATTTATTGATTTAACACCCAATCAACAATTTATATTTGACACTACTGTCGTTCAATTAGTAGTCATTCCTCAAGCGGTTCAGACGTGATTACTTTTTTCCTTCCTGCCTCGCAAATTTAATTTTCCAAATTCTTTGTTAACGCTGCAAAATATACAGTATTTCTCGACTATGTAGTACATTTACCCCTGTGCTCGCTTAAAGTGTTCGCCTGTACTGCCCTTTTGTGCCTCATAAGAACTTTACGAGTACGTCAACCCCGCCAGGGTATAATAAGGATCTACGCTCACTTTGTAACAAAAGAAAAAAAATATGGCAAGTATTCCTCAAATCTCGATCTGACTCTGATTTTTCCCATTACCAACACGTCCACTCCCAATTCTCTGAGATCTGTAAATATCTTTACATCGACTCTCTTGACAACAATAGCAAACCTGTTCGCTCATTTTTTCAGTCAATCGTTTACGGATCACGTTACTCAACCTGATCATAACTACTTCCGCTACTTAGACAACTGTCCCCAAACCATCTTAGTCACAATTGACATAACTTCGGCGTCGTTAGTAGATAAAATTAACAAACTAAAGGGCGAATACTCTCCCGGCTCTGATGGCCAGCCCGCTATAGTTCTGGAAAAATGCGTGAACTACTTAGTTCAATCCATTACTACTCTATTCTAACAATCCATTTCGAAGAAAGTTTCCTCCGAAATCTGGAAAAATTCGTACAAAATCTCCACTCACAAAAAAGGTTGTAAAAGTGAAATATCCAACTACCGGCCCATCGCTAAACTGTCCTGCATACCTAAGCTCTTTAAAAGCATGTTTTATGACACATTTTTTCATTGCAAGACTATCCTTTCACCGAACCAGCATGGATTGCTTAAGGGCAGATCAACAACCACCAACCTTACCGAGTTTGTATCTAGCACTCTGTGTGTTTTGGAAGATGGTAATGAAGCCGATGTAGTTAACACCGACTTCAGCAAAGCCTTCAGCAAAATTACGCATGCAATCATTCTTCTCAAACTTAAAGCTCTTGGTTTTCAATTGCGGTTTATCTCATTTATCAACTCTTAAATTATCCTATTAAAGTCACATTGGGAGTCCCTCAAGGCAGCCATCTTGGTCCAATGATCTTCATTTTGACAATTAACGATGTCGACCGTATCATCAATGGCTCCCACCTTTCTATATATGTTTGCAGATGATATGAAAATCTTCAGACCCATATCATCCCGAGCCGACTCTCTCTCACTTCAAGATGATTTCAACCGATTTGCCATAGCAATTTTTTAGAGCTCAACGTCAGCAAGTACCAATCTATTGTATTACATATTCCTGTGAGTCTACTCCATTTGCTGTAAGACTATTCCATCTGTCTCTTCACTGCTCAATTTGGGCGTTATATGTGGTAGGGAACTCAACTTCCGTTCTCATATTGATAACATTATCAACAGAGCTAACTCTGCGCTCGGTTTCATTAAAGGATGGTCTAAGGAATTCTCAAACCCTTACATTTTAATATCCTTATACATCACATTCGTCAGACCCCTCCTTAAGTAAGTATGCTTGCCAGGTGTGGTCACCTTACTACGATATCCATATCTTGCGAATCGAATCTATCCGCTTCGCCTTAAGTGGTCTTGCTTGGGCTGATTGCTACAGTTTACCTCAATTTACAATACGCGGACCATTTGAAACAAATCAATTTACAGCCTCTTGACAAACGCCGCGAAGTTGCTGACATCTTGTTTATTCATCAGTTATTAGCTGGTAACATTACTGCATATGATCTCTTCCAACACCAACCCTCATAACCTCAGATCCTCACCTCTCTACCATCTTATTCCTCACCACACCAATTATAGATATCATGAACCAATGTCCAGAATGCTCCGTAAAGTTAATCGCATGCGAACCGCTTTTGACTTTCACAATAGCAGTCTCCCTGAGAAACGCCCTTCATTCCTTTAATTCTTCATCCTGACCGATGAACCAAATTTTAATTTAGTTATTTTTAGTTTTAAGTTTAGCTTTAAGTTCTTGCTTGTATTAAGCTTAAATAAATACATACATACATATGTATGTATGTACATTAATAACATTTGCACACAATTTTAAAACAATTTCATACAAATACTAGTTTAGGAAGTTTAAAAATAGACGATTCTTGTAAATTAAATTCTAATCCAATCCATTCCTTCGCTGGTGACAGTACCATCAGTTTTTCATATTCGTTCCCTAATTCACGTCCTTTTTCGGTCGACCTGGAGAGCATAATCAAATGGGGTTCAACCAACAGAGTGGAATTTATTGCTTCCAAAACACAATGTTGTTATAACGCATGTACTAACACATATTTAAAAAGTAAAAACTCCGAAGAAATGAAAAGAGACAATAGATTAACTAAATACAAAAACTATTTTTAGTTTTATTTAAATTATAGCGCATCACAATGAAAAGACGTCCTGTCGCCGTAGATGTTAACAAAGGAGAGAGATCCTAAACACGGAAAAAGAATGGCGGCAATAATCGATGGGAGTTTTCGGAGCAAAATGGTTGGCTCGGATTCTATAGCGGCTCTGTTCACATGTTGCATCGCTGATGTGTGATGAAATACTCGTTGTAGAGTCGTCAGAAGGACACTTCGGTCTCTCAACCGAAACCATAATCCATCGCTGAAACCGAAAGACTTCTTTTTTATATATAATTTGCGCGCGCCAAAGGGAGTATGAATACCCTTATACTATTACAGGGCACGGGCATTGTATAGATAGGCAGAGAGGAAAAAAGAAAGAAAGAAAGATTTAGTATAGTGGTTTGAAACTTAGGTGGTATTAAGTTTCTGTAAACCAGTTACAAGGGTAGCGTCCAGGGGATCTTTTTTTGTATTGCTTTTGTCATTGCTCATGATTCACAGTATTTTTTTCCATCCATCTGATGTCATCATCACCATCAAGTTGCATTTTCAGCCATATGTCCACTCTACTGCCAGTGTTATGCCTTCGCAGTAGAGTTGACTTAGCTTTCGCAATTGATCGACTTTTTTTTTTATTTCATGCGAAATAAATAGACAATACTTGAGATCAGGATTTGAACCGTGAACCAACTTCGTGACAAGCGATGGTGTTATCACTACACCACCGGCTATTAATAACCATCTTCGATAGTACGATCACACATTCGAGGTCGCCAAAAATGCTGCAAAATGTCTAGGATTCCTCAAGCGTTACAAGAAATATTTTACCCCGTCTGATCTGGCCTCAATTTATAAGGTATTCATTAGAGTTGTACTGAATAGTGATTTGGCCGGATACCGAATATTCGGCCTACAGCTAGGCCAGATAGCCGAATATTCGGCGGCCGGATATCTGCCCAAATTAAAAGTATAATAGTTTGGTGGTATAATACTCAAATCAGACCGGTACAAGTAAAACCAACTTAGACATCCTTTTTTTCCTTCTCCTCCACGGGATATTCTTATTTTTTACACAGGAAATATAAAGCGCATTTGTTGTAGAAGTAGATTGCTTTAGATTAGACAATCAACCCATATATATTGTGGAGCATGTTGGCTTTAGAAGGTTATTGGAGAAAGCGTTTCCTTGTTATAAAATTCCATATCAGAAATACATATCCGAATAAAATTATTCCTGTATACAATCGGATACACTCTAAAATAAATCACAAAATGCTTCTGCGATTTCTGTAACCTCGGATATATGGACCTGTCGAAATAACAATAATAGCTTCCTGAGCTTTACAGCTCACTGGATATCTTATGAATTCAAATTAGATCATGCTGTACTCGTAATAAATCCTTTTGAAGGATCTCACACAGGAGAAAATATTGCGAAAGAGCTGAATGCAATCGCAACTCGCTGGAATATAACTGAATCGAAAATACATCTCCTTGCTAACATGGTGAAAGGTGTAAGAGTTGGTGGATATCATTCTGCTAGAAGTTTTATTCATTTGCTACAACGAGCTATAAATAAAGCTTTGAATGCTCAGCCTGAAGTTTGGGAGATGATACAAGTTGCACGGCAAATTGTTACACATTTTAATCATTCGAGCTTAGGTCAAGAAAAATTGGTAGTTCTTCAGCTGGAACTACATTTCCCACAACATCAACTAATCCGAGATATTAGTACACGCTGGAACTCTACTTATTATTTGCCAGTACGGTTATTGGAACAGAAGCGAGCGATTTCTCTTTACATTGCTCACCATGACACATTATATAATTTGACAGCTTGTCAGTGGGATCTATTGGAACAGTGTATAAGACTTCTTAAACCTTTTGAAGAAATAACGAAAATAACTAGTTCCGGTCTCTCTTGCATCTCAGAATTAATACCACATGTTGCCACATTAATTAGATACATTGAAAAAGAAGAAACTGTACGAAAAACTTACAATTTAATGGACATGATTGGTTCATTGAAAACTGAACTTAAAAATCGATTTAATGGCCTTGATGAAGATTTAAATTACTTTCTAGCAACTTTTCTGGACCCAAAGTTTAAGACAAGTTTCATTGGACCGGTTCATAAATCATTAAGTAGTAAGATAACAGGAGATTCACCCTGTAACAAAAAAAATAAAACTCGTGCTGATGATTCATGAGACTTTTTGGGACTGTTTTAAAGAGGTTGCGAAAGGCAATAGTCAGATTGAGTTTTCTGCCAAAAGTGATACCGCCAACGAGCTTGACTTATATCTCAAAACTGTTAGGCTTGAACGGAATAGTGATCCTTGGGTTTGGTGGTCAGTTAATGGAAGACAGTACCCAATTTCGTCCAAATTTGCCAAAGCTTATCTTTCATCTCCATGTAGCAGTGTATACAGTGAGAGACTATTTTCTGAAGCAGGCATCGTATACGAAAACAAACTTAATCGTTTATTACCTCTGAACGCAGAAAAACTAATTTTCATTTGCCATAATTGGGCTTTAGTAAACTTCCAATATTAAATTGCTAGATAAACCACCTTTTTATTATATGTTAAATAAAATCAATCAGATCATAAAACTTTTTACTGAAAAAACGACTTCCGGTATTCGGCCAGATATAAAAAGATTATTCGGCTCCGGCCGGATATTATAAAGGAAGCCGGATAGGCGGGATACCGGATACTTACCAGATATCCGTCACATTTCTAGTTTTCATCCGCCCAACTTGGTGCACCCAAGACCGTTCAGTTTATACTCGTACTAGACAGGTTACAGAATCGCGAGTTAAAACATATAGGTGATAGAGACATTGTGAACTCTTGTGTCTTTCATATTTTATCGCTTTTTAAAAAAAAAAAAATGTTGCAGCGAAATAGCTAGTTGCCAGTCCTCCCCTTCAAAATTTCACCCGCAATACGCGTCATTCTTCGAATGCACATCAGTTCACCCTTAAGCCCTGTCAAATATAGCGATTCATTTATAAGCCGACCGGCAGGAATGTGGAATGATCTACCAGGCTCTGTATATCCCCATCACTACAACCTTCACACATTTAAAGCCAACGTGCACAGGCTTCTCCTCCGTTCCTCTTCCCCATTTTCCTAAACGGCCGTGCCCTGGAAAAATATTCATAATCACTTTGGCGCGCGCAGATTATAAAAACAAAAAAAATAAAGTATCTTGAATACGATTAAAAAATATACGAAAAAAAATTAATATTGTCATGTTCCTGATCAATTTTTTATTTAATTTTTTATGATAGTATTCGGTCACTTTACGTTCTCATTTTTGTAGCAAGCCCATGACTCTAGGTCACAGCATGTGGACCCTGCAAACTAAACGCTTTCAATAGCTGCATAAAAAGTAAACATGGCATTTGGCACGCAATACATGTGATCAAATTGCCCACAACAAGAACTATGACCGGATGGGTTATTGCACCGCAGAAATACAAAATTCAGTCGGCGTGAGGCTTAAAACCCCTGAGAATTACATTTTTGGTCATAAGGGTCACACTTTTTTATTTTTTTCACGTTTTCGCAAAATTAATAAAAAAAAAAGTTCATCCTTTGACAGCTCTTAACAATGGCAAAAGCTGTTTTCGAAGTTTTTTGCCTTTCCACATCTTATGAAATGGAGCACATCTTTTTTCAATTACGCTCGTTTTTTATTTCCTTTGCCACGTTTTACGATTTCCAATTCGAACGTCAGCAAAGGCATAATAATGCCAATGCCCGTAAACCAATTTCCAAATGAGCCCATTAATCGCTTAGATAAAAAACAGAATGCATATGTATGTAAAATGTATGTATATAGTGTTCGTCATTGAATAAATTAAGCAAGAAAAATGAAACCCGTAAAATACATTTCATTAGGCTTTTTTTTACGCAACAATGATTTTCTCGCGCTCGTACAAAACAAAACAAAGTCCATTAATACATTTTATTTCCATTCGTTTAATTTGGATAAATTCAATCGATTGTTCATTTCGTTGGGTTTCCAATGCTATGTTCGTATTGCTCATCATATGTCCTTCAGAAAACCTTTCAAATGACGAAACACATTTTGCCTGATACTCGTACCCGTACCGATACCATACTCCTGCTCAGAAAATGCTTCATTAGCCAATCAATCAATATCATCCGGTCGTCATTAAGTGCAGCCCTACTCCAGTTTATCAGACATTTTACCACCCACCTACATATACATATTTACCCATCTCCTCACCCACTCGCACACACTCTCAATGACTATGGTGTTTTTTTTTTTTTTTTTTGAAATCGAGATACGAAATACCATCCCCGCGATTGTTATCTCTTCTCCCTGATCATTTATTATACTCGCATACTATCTGTGATATACAATTTCCACATTTCGTTGTCGAAGGGTGGGAGCTGGGAGTATGGATTTGCAGGTTTAAAGACTTTTCTGGAATTGAATTGAATTTTTCAAATATACAATCTATCGAGGTTTTTATCTTTGCTACCTCCCTCTCTGATTCGCAAAAATATGTAGGTACCTTACCTACCTATCTTAGATGACGTATTACAGTGCAAAATGCATGAGGCGCCTGCTTTTTCATACAGATGCAATTCAGAATACATAATGCATGGCGAAGGTAATTTAGGGCGGACTGCTACGAGTAACACCATAACGCCAGAGGGTACGATTTCTCAAGTTCCCTCAGATCCCTTTACTATATCTATTCATAGAAGGACTACATGTATCTAAAAATTTCATGAATTTGCAGATGTTTTGGAGAATTGTGCATAACAGTAATATAGCAACGCATATGTACATATATAGTATGCATCAATCTCAACAATTTCATTTTCAGGCAACGATGTAAGCAATAGCTCTAGCATTGGCAGTCTACTGAGAGCAGCAGGATGTTTTAAAAACTTCGACGTCATCACCAGCATTAACTATTCATCTGATATTTGTTTCAAATGAGTTTAGCTGAGAAAGAGATTGTTTTCCCTCGCACCTGACTGACTGGGTTTGATTAGTGTTGCTTGAATTTCACATTTGATAATTATATTTGCTACATGGAAGTATTCTCATTAGCAATTAATTTACATTTCCTGCAATTGAGATTTTATTCAGCTGGAGTATGGTACTCCAGCTGAAGTACCTACATTTGAAGTGGGAGAAAAAAAAATAGTTCAGAGCGACAATAATTTGATTAACATTGTACCACGAAAAATCATTAGTCATGCTGGCAAAATATATGACTTTGTGTCGTATACAAACATAAAAAGTTTGTTCAGTTTGATAAAATGAAAACCGTTCCTAGCATTGGAATATATCATTTTATCGAAATCACAAGGCACATTTACAAGGAATTCAAATATCTGCTAAGAACAACACCACATGCCACTAATTCAACCCCCTTTTCCATATATTGCTCTTTGGCCCATAAAATCTGGAACAAGCTTACCACCTCCTGCAAAACATTCTCAAGCTAAACAAACCTGTTGATGTACGATACAGCTACCTCTTTCTATTCTTTGACTTAAAGGTCCTTGAATACATTTTCCTGAACCGAATAGGAACTATCAAAAAGTCTATGCCTGATGTGTAAGTGGGTCTCAGGAAATCCAGAAGCTGCACCACCAAGTCGTGGCCTTGACAAAATTCATCGAAAATGGTATCCGAAGACCAGAATTTGTTTTATCCTCTAACAAAAAAACGACGTTTTGAGCGCCCTACTACAAATTAAGTCTAAAGCACTTTATTAAAATGATTTTGCCCACATTCTTACTACCCTTACACATATTTTTAACACAATCATAATGACATGGTCTTTTCTTCCTTCTTGGAAGGTTGCTAAGGTTATACCGATAGTAAAAAAAAGCCTGCTACCCGTTTGTCACCACCCGAGCTTCGACCTATTTCTATTTTCCCGTTTTTATCCAAAGTCTTCGTGAAACTTCTTCATAACCAAATGACAATTTTTGTTAAAACTAATAAACTACTGAATGCCCAACAGTCAGGTTTCAGGGAAAACCATAGTTGTGTCTCTGCTATTTTAAAAATAGTAGATGATCTGAGAAGTGCGATGGATAACGACTTAATATCCTTTCCTGGGCTCCTAGACTTCTCAAAGGCATTTGACACTGTCAATCACGGAATACTTTTCTTAAAACTGAAGCGGAATTTCCATTTTATTAATTCCGCAGCTAACTTGATTCTTTTATATTTAAGTGACAGAAGTCAAGCCGTATCGGTTGGTAAAAACACCTCCCGGTACTTACAGCTAATGTCAGGAGTACCAACACTCATCAATACATTTATACGCTGACGATGTGCAGATTTGGTTGAGCTGCAAGCTTGGA
Organism: Pocota personata; assembly: GCA_963082735.1. NCBI lineage: Eukaryota > Metazoa > Arthropoda > Insecta > Diptera > Syrphidae > Pocota > Pocota personata. The sequence goes on along the minus strand of OY720429.1, from coordinate 62,573,150 downwards.
ATGTTAGAAGATGGAGTAGATCACGACCTCAAGCAAACTCGCACTGGTCCGCAAAAAATCACCTACTACTAAATCCAACGAAGTCAAAATGTTTAATAGTCTACAAAAACAAGCTTGAGAGTAGTTATTTCCCAGCTTTATACCTAGGTAACACTGTTCTGCAATATGTCGAAAATGCGAAAAACCTAGGCATTTGGTTCAATTTGATACTCACATGGGACCAACATATTCAGATAGTTATTGGCAAAATATACGGATGTTTACGTGCCCTCTCACTGACAAAACACTTTATACCTCAAGGCAAAAACTTTAATTTTGCCAATTGCTACCTACGGATGTCAAATTTTTTGTTGTCATAATTCAGAAACACGAAAGAATCTTACAGTGGCCTTTAATAACATTACGCGTTACGTTTACAATCTTAAACGTTTTGATCATATTTCTGGATACACTAACAGGATTCTGGGTTGTGACCTACATACCTATTACAATTTCTGCGCCCTTAAAACACTAAATAATATCTTAATTGCAAATAGCCTCAGTATCTGTATGAAAAACTTCAGTTCTCAACTTCCCCTCGTTCTCTAGTTTTTATTCAACCAAGGTTTACATGCAGAAACTCCGAAAACCAATATCTTGTTTATGTTGTCAGACAATGGAACGCTCTACCGATGGACATCAGAAAGCTTCGTGGAACCAAGTCATTTGATAAAGTTTTATTTAAATATTTGACTGAAGGTGCTTAGACAAATTCATGAATTTTGTAACAAGAGAGTTTATTTTTATTTTTTTCTTTTTCCTTTAATGCAATTTTTTTTTACCTAATAGTGAATACCAATTTCTCCATTGTTAATACGCATAGTTTATTTTAATATTTTAATTTTTAATTTATAATTATAAAATTCGAATATATGAATTGTTTAGATTTAATAAATTAACTTTTACTGTTATAGACTTTAACTCATAAGTCCAATGTAAAAGATTCTCTAAATAAAATGAATAATACTAATAAATAATACTAATACAGCAGTAGCTTCTTAAAACCATACCATGCACCAAAAATCTGGTACTTAATATGTTCAATACTTAAGAACAGGTTGTTTAATGTCTACTTCGCGATCACTGAGCTCTCGCTCAGTTCAAACTTCGAATCCAAGAAAATACAAAAAAAAAAAAAAAACGAATCGCGAACGTCTGAGGTAAACATACGAGTGTAAAAGACCCTAAGGCCACACTGATAAGAACCAATCAGATTGTTGACGTAAGGTTCAAGATATTTACCGATCTTATATGCAATGTTAGGAGAGGATCTCCTTCCTAGCGGTTGGAGTAAATGATGCTGCGGTGCCTTTCGTCAGACACAATTTTACAGATGAGTTGATGTATGATTCGTACCAAATTATACCTAATAGCTAGGCCGTAAGTCTGTCGGCTCTGGCATCCTTGTTGGATTCAAGGCTAGATATTATTGTCTTCAACTCACTTTGGTTTGGTGAATGGTAATGTTGATTGTCATAGTCCGAGTTGATTGGACCATTCAGCCTTACAGCTATGTTTTGGTTATCACCACCCTATGAACATTATACCTCCTATAATACCTCTCCATTAACTTGATCATGCCTTTTTCGTGTTATTTCTTTTTCTTTCGAGGAAACTGGTCTTCTTCCCTTCTCTTCTGCTTGTTGATATCGTAAGCTCCTCTCGTTACTTTATAAATCTATTTGTTATGCTTGGCGGTACTATTCATCAAAATCATCAGAGACAGCATTATTGATGGCCTGCTGACAATGATGCTACTGCGCTTAACGTTGGCGGCATTGAACTTTTTGGGTGCTCTGTGTGCAGTATTTAAGAGACTAACTTATCAGTCGGCTCTAATTGGTCGAGAGTACAGTCAACTTTATCTTCACAGACCGCTTAATGTTTCTGCTTTCAGCTTTATCTGTCATTGTGTTTTGACAGATACTACCGACTTAGAATTTCGGTAGTAATTTTTAATAATTTCCAAACGTTACTCGTTAGTGAACTTCACCATAATAAAAACGTAAACCTTGACTGACGTTTTGACATTGACAGAACATAAAAAAAGTTTAAAAGTGCTATTGTATTAAAATACAAAATTGTTATGTCCCTATTAAAAAACCCTTTATAGTTTGCTAAGAAATTGCCTTCTTTGTGTCCGAGCGAAACGAAAAATTGCATACAAATTTGTTATAACGAAATTAGAAACAAGTGACCGGTCACGCGAGAATATCCCCCCCAGTGAGTGACAGGGTTTGTGACAATTCGTCAAAATCCATTCGCCATCGTTCCGAGTAATTGAACCTTTGCTACAGCTTCACGCAGCACATTTTAAGAAAAAAATCTGCAATTGTCTCAGGAATTGAGGGTAACAGACCATTTGGCCGTACTTCTTCGACAATGATCAAGGTACAATCAATTGGACAATGGTGAACGTTGTCAGGATATGATAACAAATTATTTTTGACAAAAGTTGGACGATATTAATGTGGAAGTCATGTGGTTTCAACAAGACGGTGCCGCACACAAAGATTCACGGCCGCGTCATTTCTCGTTTCGACGTTTCCTGTAGAGAAAGTATTACCACAGATAATATAGTTAGATAGATATCGCATCTAGTAGTAGGTACTCGACCATAGGTGACACAGTCACATAAATTTTTCAATGAATTTTTATTTTTCAAAAAAAGGTTTTCGATTTTTAAATTATTTATGTATGCTTTATAAATAATTACGAGTATGATAAGGTAGGAACTTGGTACTATTTGAAATTATGTCGTCTCATTATTTGATTTATTTCTGAATAAACTTTATTATTAAAAGCATTTTGTAAGGTAATGAAAACGGTTGAAATTAGTTATCTAATTTGAATAAGTATAGATTTATTTTATGTTTATTCAAATGATGATGATGATGATGATAATGATGATGATGATAATGATGATGATGATGATGATGATGATGATGATGATGATGATGATGATGATGATGATGATGATGGTGATGATGATGATGATGATGATGATGATGATGATGATGATGATGATGATGATGATGATGATGATGATGATGATGATGATGATCATGATGATGATGATGATCATGATGATGATGATGATGATGATGATGACGATGATGATGATGATGATGATGATGATGATGATGATGATGATGATGATGATGATGATGATGATGATGATGATGATGATGATGATGATGATGATGATGATGATGATGATGATGATGATGATGATGATGATGATGATGATGATGATGATGATGATGATGATGATGATGATGATGATGATGATGATGATGATGATGATGATGATGATGATGATGATGATGATGATGATGATGATGATGATGATGATGATGATGATGATGATGATGATGATGATGATGATGATGATGATGATGATGATGATGATGATGATGATGATGATGATGATGATGATGATGATGATGATGATGATGATGATGATGATGATGATGATGATGATGATGATGATGATGATGATGATGATGATGATGATGATGATGATGATGATGATGATGATGATGATGATGATGATGATGATGATGATGATGATGATGATGATGATGATGATGATGATGATGATGATGATGATGATGATGATGATGATGATGATGATGATGATGATGATGATGATGATGATGATGATGATGATGATGATGATGATGATGATGATGATGATGATGATGATGATGATGATGATGATGATGATGATGATGATGATGATGATGATGATGATGATGATGATGATGATGATGATGATGATGATGATGATGATGATGATGATGATGATGATGATGATGATGATGATGATGATGATGATGATGATGATGATGATGATGATGATGATGATGATGATGATGATGATGATGATGATGATGATGATGATGATGATGATGATGATGATGATGATGATGATGATGATGATGATGATGATGATGATGATGATGATGATGATGATGATGATGATGATGATGATGATGATGATGATGATGATGATGATGATGATGATGATGATGATGATGATGATGATGATGATGATGATGATGATGATGATGATGATGATGATGATGATGATGATGATGATGATGATGATGATGATGATGATGATGATGATGATGATGATGATGATGATGATGATGATGATGATGATGATGATGATGATGATGATGATGATGATGATGATGATGATGATGATGATGATGATGATGATGATGATGATGATGATGATGATGATGATGATGATGATGATGATGATGATGATGATGATGATGATGATGATGATGATGATGATGATGATGATGATGATGATGATGATGATGATGATGATGATGATGATGATGATGATGATGATGATGATGATGATGATGATGATGATGATGATGATGATGATGATGATGATGATGATGATGATGATGATGATGATGATGATGATGATGATGATGATGATGATGATGATGATGATGATGATGATGATGATGATGATGATGATGATGATGATGATGATGATGATGATGATGATGATGATGATGATGATGATGATGATGATGATGATGATGATGATGATGATGATGATGATGATGATGATGATGATGATGATGATGATGATGATGATGATGATGATGATGATGATGATGATGATGATGATGATGATGATGATGATGATGATGATGATGATGATGATGATGATGATGATGATGATGATGATGATGATGATGATGATGATGATGATGATGATGATGATGATGATGATGATGATGATGATGATGATGATGATGATGATGATGATGATGATGATGATGATGATGATGATGATGATGATGATGATGATGATGATGATGATGATGATGATGATGATGATGATGATGATGATGATGATGATGATGATGATGATGATGATGATGATGATGATGATGATGATGATGATGATGATGATGATGATGATGATGATGATGATGATGATGATGATGATGATGATGATGATGATGATGATGATGATGATGGATGATGTTGATGATGATGATGATGATGATGATGATGATGATGATGATGATGATGATGATGATGATGATGATGATGATGATGATGATGATGATGATGATGATGATGATGATGATGATGATGATGATGATGATGATGATGATGATGATGATGATGATGATGATGATGATGATGATGATGATGATGATGATGATGATGATGATGATGATGATGATGATGATGATGATGATGATGATGATGATGATGATGATGATGATGATGATGATGATGATGATGATGATGATGATGATGATGATGATGATGATGATGATGATGATGATGATGATGATGATGATGATGATGATGATGATGATGATGATGATGATGATGATGATGATGATGATGATGATGATGATGATGATGATGATGATGATGATGATGATGATGATGATGATGATGATGATGATGATGATGATGATGATGATGATGATGATGATGATGATGATGATGATGATGATGATGATGATGATGATGATGATGATGATGATGATGATGATGATGATGATGATGATGATGATGATGATGATGATGATGATGATGATGATGATGATGATGATGATGATGATGATGATGATGATGATGATGATGATGATGATGATGATGATGATGATGATGATGATGATGATGATGATGATGATGATGATGATGATGATGATGATGATGATGATGATGATGATGATGATGATGATGATGATGATGATGATGATGATGATGATGATGATGATGATGATGATGATGATGATGATGATGATGATGATGATGGTGATGATGATGATGATGATGATGATGATGATGGTGATGATGATGATGATGATAATGAGCATGATGATGATGGTGATGATGATGATGATGATGATGATGATGATGATGATGATGATGATGATGATGATGATGATGATGATGATGATGATGATGATGATGATGATGATGATGATGATGATGATGATGATGATGATGATGATGATGATGATGATGATGATGATGATGATGATGATGATGATGATGATGATGATGATGATGATGATGATGATGGTGATGATGATGATGATGATGATGATGATGATGATGGTGATGATGATGATGATGATGATGATGATGATGATGGTGATGATGATGATGATGATCATGATGATAATGATGATCATGATAATGATGATCATGATGATGATGATCATGATGATGATGATGATGATGATGATGATGATGATGATGATGATGATGATGATGATGATGATGATGATGATGATGATGATGATGATGATGATGATGATGATGATGATGGTGATGATGATGATGATGATGATGATGATGATGATGATGATGATGATGATGATAATGAGCATGATGATGATGGTGATGATGATGATGATGATGATGATGATGATGATGATGATGATGATGATGATGATGATGATGATGATGATGATGATGATGATGATGATGATGATGATGATGATGATGATGATGATGATGATGATGATGATGATGATGATGATGATGATGATGATGATGATGATGATGATGATGATGATGATGATGATGATGATGATGATGATGATGATGATGGTGATGATGATGATGATGATGATGATGATGATGATGATGGTGATGATGATGATGATGATGATGATGATGATGATGATGGTGATGATGATGATGATGATCATGATGATAATGATGATCATGATAATGATGATCATGATGATGATGATCATGATGATGATGATGATGATGATGATGATGATGATGATGATGATGATGATGATGATGATGATGATGATGATGATGATGATGATGATGATGATGATGATGGTGATGATGATGATGATGATGATGATGATGATGATGATGATGATGATGATGATGATAATGAGCATGATGATGATGGTGATGATGATGATGATGATGATGATGATGAGTATTATTTACATCTTTTATTTTCTTGACAATATTTGCACCTTTTGATTTTTGGAGGCCATTGTTTCTCTTATTTGAGACCGATCCCTAAACATTGCATGGAAAACTTTAAAATGAAGCTTACAAACGTCAAACAATTCATCTGACTGCCAAAATCACTATTTTGAGAAAAATTGTTGGTAAATACAAAAAACTCAGAAGGGCATGTTATTTTTACATCTTTCCTCAAAAAAATTTCTGAACAATTTGATAAGTGACTCTTTGAAAGCATTTTGTAAGCAATATATCCTGCAAAGTATCGCATTGCAACAGTCTCAAGTGTAAAATCATTTTCTGTTTCCAATTTGTTTATGATTTATGTGTACAAAAACTCATCACAGTCTTCTTCTTCTTGTTCCTCATTCAGCAAAACGACATGAGTGCCCTTTGTTTGGACCACACCTAAGCTCAAAAACTGAACATCGTCGTCCTTACAATTACTGTAAGGTGACATTAGTACATTGAATTTATAAACAGATGGATTCTTATTATTACCACCTTTTATTCTGACAATTGAGAACAGGTTCTCTAAGATGTCTGGATGTACCCTCTTTGTCAGCAAGTAATCAGCATCAACAAACGTACCGTTTTTAATATCCTCGCTTAGTAATAAAACTGCTTTAAGTGTCTGTTCCATTCCATTCACACAAAAATGTTTGGGTACATTTGAAAAATTTTGCATCTCTTGCAAATATATTACTATATATTTTATCTGTTGGTATGCAGCATTTCCAACAGTAACTCCACATTGAAGCGCAGCGTAAAACCTTGCGTTGCTTGAGCGTGTTGCAAAGTAAATTTTAAACAATTCAGGTGTTGAGCTGTTTGTATGGACGCAGCAGATGTCCGCTAAATATTTGAGTCGCTAGGCGTACGCTCATTTTATCAAAAGCATTAGGAGCTACAAGTATATGTGAGCTAGTAAATTTTAAACAAGTTTTGGCAACGTTGTCGGTCTCTAAATTATTGGGTCAATAACTTAATTCGTGCGGTTTACTAAGAGATGGCGTAACTTGTATTATTCCATTGTTATTATTCCATTGGAACATGCGTTGGAAAGCTACTGTCATTGTACGTCATTTCAGTATATGTCATTCATTTGAAGGGTAAACAACAATAATTTTTTTTCACTCAAATATGTCGAACTTTGTGCCTGAAAAAGTGTTTTTGCGGGGAGTTCTTCTTCATTACTTTAATATGAAGAAAACTGCTGCCGAAAGTCATCGTATTTTGGTGGAAGTTTATGGTGAACATGCGCTAGCTGAGCGAACGTGCCAATAGTGGTTTGCACGATTTAAAAGTGGTGATTTTGGCTTGGAAGACGATGAACGTCCTGGGCAGCCAAAAAAGTTTGAAGATGAAGAACTGGAAGCATTACTCTATGAAGATTGTTGCCAAACACAAGAAGAGCTCGCAGAATCTTTGTGTGTCACTCAAGTAGCCATTTCAAAACGTTTAAAAGCAGCTGGATATATTCAAAAGCAAGGAAATTGGGTTCCACATGAACTCAAGCAGAGAGACGTCGAAAAGCGGTTTTGCATGTCCGAAATGCTGCTGGAACGCCACAAAAGGAAGTCATTTTTGCATCGGATTGTTACTGGTGATGAAAAATGGATCCATTACGACAAAATCATATGTGAAACCCGGCCAACCAGCCAAATCAACGGCAAAGCCGAATATCCATGGCGCGAAGGTAATGCTCTGTATTTGGTGGGATCAGAAGGGTGTGCTGTATTATGAGCTGCTAAAACCGGGTGAAACCATCAATGGACAACGCTACCGAACACAATTAATCCGTCTGAAGAGAGTAGCCGAAAAACGCCTGGAATATGCGACCAGACACGAGGCAATAATTTTCCACCATGACAACGCTTGGCCCCACGTTGCTATTCCGGTTAAGAACTATTTGGAAAACTGTGGATGAAAAGTTTTACCCCACCTGCCTTATCCTTATAGCCCAGACCTTGCCCCTTCTGACTACCATTTGTTCCGGTCGATGCAGAACGCCCTCACTGAAATACGGTTCACATCAGAGCAGAATATCAAAAATTGGCTTGATTCATTCTTGGTTGCCAAGCCGGCGCATTTCTTTTGGGATGGGATCCACAAATTGCCAGAAAGATGGGAAAAAGTTATAGCTTCAGATGGGCAATACTTTGAATAATACTATTGTACATGTTTTTCTTAAAAAAACGTTCAAATTTTGACAAAAAACCGCACGAATTAGGTTATAAACCCAATATATATTTCTTTTAAGACATCGAAAGAAACTAAACCATCGGGGGTGTTCAGATTCGGTTTGAGTAACAGATTGCGCACTGAATTAAGTAAATGAGGAAAATCATATATGTATTTTGCGAGTGATAAAAAACATTTTGTGCCCAACTTTTTCTTCTCTTACTATTCCACGGAGAAAGATTTTCTAATTCTTTGATCAATATCATTTTGTAAATTGAGTGTGGGAACTGCATCTCTTTTTAGCATTTTCCTGCCCACAAACTCACTACAAAAATGATTTTGGCAAACAAAAAAAATCTTATCGCCATTAAAACTACATGCTTTTTTCCATAAATTATTTAAAATTTCATTCTTTTCTTTTGAGGGGCATGCAACAATTTTTAAATTAGGAAAACCCCTTCTCGATTTCTTGCATATCGTGCAAGAAACTCCTGATCTCCTTTTATCATTCATTCGTTATTTTTATTTAAAACCAAGCAACAAAGCTCTGTCGCAATTCGATCTCAAATGACTGATACACACCTGCGATAACAGAAATTTTCAAATTCATGTATTTACCAAAAGAAACAAGAAATACGCACCTAAACAAGTACATAAATGCCATGCAACCCGTCTAAAGGCTCCGTTAAACAGAGAGCGTTTTAAGGTCGCGTTTTACCGCCGCGTTCAACCGTCGCGTTGTATTATACTACAGCACATAGCCCCTGTCACAGAGCGCGTTTTGAACGTTGCGTTAAATTCAACGCGGCCTTTGAATGCGACGGTGAAAAGCGGTGTTGTGTGAAATTACAGATTACGTGAGCAAGGTGAAAAGTTCTCGGCCTGACGCAGAGATGGCGTTCCAATCAGCAACAATTTATGTTTCCTGCCTGGGTGCACTTCTCATTAGTTCGTATGACAAGTTTCAACTTGTTCTCTCAAGTAGTTTCTTTACACGAATTTTTGCAGTAGACGTCTTGCGTGTTTTTCGTTAAAATGGATAAACTAGAATATCGTGCGGTGATAACATTTTTCGTTTTGGATGGGTTAACCCCTAAACAAATTCATCCAAAGTTGACAAAAGTTTACGGGGACTCTGCTCCTTCCATGTCAACCGTTAAAAAGTGGGCAGTTAAATTTAAGCGTGGTCGCACGTCCCTCTAAGATGACCCACGTGAAGGACGGCCAAAAACCGCAACCACACCCGAAACCATCGAAAAAGTGCATGATATCGTGTTGGACGATAGGCGAGTGAAGGTGAGTGAGATAGCTGAGGCTGTGTGTATATCGGAAGAGAGGGTGCGAAACATCTTGCAGAAAAACTTAGGGATGCAAAAGCTCTGCGTAAGATGGGTGCCGCATTTGCTGAATGCCTATCAAAAGCAAATGCTCAAACGATTTTCGCGGCAATCTTTGGACCGATTCAACAGGGATCCGACCGATTTTGCATGGAAGAGTTATGGACGAGACATGGGTCCACCACTACACGCCAGAAACGAATAGCAGTCGAAGCAGTGGGTGGAAGCCAGTGGTTCAGCGCCAAAGAAAGCGAAGTCGATTGCATCTGCCGGAAAGTTCATGGCCAGTGTGTTTTGGGATGCGAAATGGATCCTGTTAATTGATTGCCTTGAGAACAATTACAGGCAAATATTACTCCAACCTTCTTGACCAGCTGGTTGCGAAAATTTGCGAGAAGAGGCCTGGCTTGAAGAAGAAAAAAAATCATCTTTCACCAGGACAATGCACCTGTATACAAGTGTGCGTTGGCGATGGGAAAACTGCGGTATTTGGGGTACGATTTGCTCAGCCGTCCCCCTTATTCACCTGATTTGGCACCCTCAGACTTCCATCTGTTCCCAAACTTAAAGAAATTTGTTTCTGGGAAGCGCTTGGCATCCAATGCAGAAGTTAAGAGGGCAGTAGATGAATATTTTCACAGCCTTCCAGGAGAAACGCTGGACCAAGTGTGTTGAAGTCAAGGGAGATTATGTAGAATAATAAAATCATTTTTTAACTGAAAATCGCAGTCTTTCATTGTCAGGCCGACAACTTTTCACCTTGCCCTCGTATTTTCATCACTCGGTGTTGACGCGCGGCGTATTAAAAGTGTTTTGAAGTTTTGTGTCATAAAAATGGAACAATTAATCGAATTTGTCAGAAAATTTCCATGTTTGTGTGATGAAAATTACAAAAACATAATTTTAAAGGCTGACATCTGGGATATGATATCGGTGGTATTCTCCGACTTCATTTATCTTTTATTTATATCGTGAACCCAAATTATTTTTTCTTTTTTCATCCGAGCTGCTTGACATTTTATTGAAATTAAAATCTTAATTATTTTTGACCGCTCTCTGTTTGACGTTCTTAACCGCGGCGTTAAAGACGCTATGACAAAATAATCTAACCGCCACGTAAAATGATCTCACCGCGGCGTTAAAAACGCTCTCCGTTTGACGGAGCCTTAAGACAACACGACGCGCCGTAAGATACACACAAGTCATGAAAATGACACGATCGCTATTGAATCATACCATTCCATCAGTTTTTTGTATGTACATAGATATTGTTCTTTAACAGAAAATGGTTTTTGTATGACAGAGGTTTGCTTTGGTGTTTCTACGACACACTGAAGAGCAAGATTATTGCATGGTCTTGCAACATAATTTTATTTCGTTTTGTCTGAAAGAGTTCGATTAATCTCCTTTACTAGGGTGGCAACCATAATCGATCGAACCCACGAGTAAATCCCAGTCGATTGAAAATTGGCCATTTTTTTTGTACTGGATGCGATATCTATTGTAACTATATTATCTGTGGTATTATTTTCGTGAAAATGTCTCGATCTTGACATAACAGTAATAGTTGATCAGCAATGAAAGAAGGGCAAAAAAGACAAGAAATAAAATACCAAATTTATACTATAAATTATAAATTATATAAATATATTATATTTATAGTTATAAATGTCTTTATTTTTAATTGCCAACGATCAAGACAAACAAATTTATATGCGGACTGTTAGGATGATATTTCGCGCTTGGTGGTTGGTAAATTAAAGATATCGATTATGCAATGCACCGTCGCACGAAGCTAAATTTCCAAAGTAATGCCGTTGTTCAGATGATTCGGCAAGTGCAACAAATAAATAAAAACGAAATAGAAGCAATACATAGGGTATAACTCATATATGACATATTTTTTGGCAATAGAAAAAATATAGAAAATTACGAAGATTAATGTAAGTAGTTTTTAAGATTAAATTTGAGTTAATAAATTATATAATTATTTATAGGTTGCATTCCCAAACAATAGTGGAACTTAAAAAAGTTCTGTCTGTACGTATCTCGGGCTGCAGCCTAAACAGCTGGACGGATATTCTTCAAACTTTATTTCTGGAGTCTGTGTGGTAAGGTAATGCCCAAAGGCGAAGTTCGAATTTCCGGTCTAGATTAAAAAATAACGGTACATTATTTAAAACGGATTTTTAAAAAATCCAATTTGTTCAAGAACGGGTCTAATAATTTCGGGACAGTTTTTTACTAAAAATTAACAGAATTGCAAAAATTGGCTATTTCTCGGATATGGCTAAAGTGATTTTATTCAAAATCGATATCTACGTATGTATGTGATTTTTAATGTATGTAGGGACATGGCATTCCACTTTTCGACACATGGTCGAAAAAGTTTTTCAGCTTTTTACGAAAAAATCTAATTTTTGATGTTTCTTATCTAAAGGGTGGTTAAGTTTTAAGGGCCGATGTTGATTTTGAATAAAACACAAATTATTTAGGAAATTACTGTCATTTCTTTTTATTATGATAATATTGGTATGGTTCAATTATGTATGGAACAAAATATCGGCCAAATGGCCGCCGCTACCTCGGCGGCACACCTCCATCCGATGGTCCAAATTTTCGATGACGCTGAGGCATAATTGAGGTTCTATGCCGTTAATGTGCCGAATTATCTCATCATTTAGCTCTTGAATTGTTACTGGCTTATCGACGTACACCTTTTCTTTCAAATAACCCCAAAGAAAGAAGTCCAACGGTGTCAAATCACATGATCTTGGCGGCCAATTGACATCGCCACCACGTGAGATAACACGGCCATTGAATTTGTCGCGCAAAAGAGCCATTGTTTCGTTAGCTGTGTGGCAAGTGGCACCATCCTGTTGAAACCACATATCGTCCACATCCATATCTTCCAATTCGGGCCATAAAAAGTTCGTTATCATCTCACGATAGGCCTGACCGGCCTCATTTTGGAAAAAATACGGCCCGATGATGCCGCCAGCCCATAAACCGCACCAAACAGTCACTCTTTGTGGGTGCATTGGTTTTTCGACAATCACTCTTGGATTATCATTCGCCCAAATGCGGCAATTCTGCTTATTGACGAATCCACTGAGGTGAAAATGTGCCTCATCACTGAAGATGATTTTCTTCGAAAATTGATCATCCACTGTTGCCATTTCTTGCCACCATTGTGACCATTGACGACGCTTGAAATGGTCAAGAGGCTTTAGTTCTTGAGTCAATTGCACCTTGTAAGCACGTAAATGCAAGTCTCTATGCATAGTGTTCATCAATGACGAGCGTGAGTGGTGCAATTGTTGGGCACGACGACGAGTTGAGGTGGACGGCTCTTCAGCCACACTATCGCGAACAGCAGCAATATTTTCTGCAGTACGAGCTGTACGAGCATGCACTGGTGTTTTCACATCTCCTACAGACCCGGTTTGCACAAATTTTTGCACGATTTTTCCGATTGTACGCACATTTGGACGATTAAATTGACCGAAAGAATCACGAAATGCACGATATGCATTTTGATTTGAACGCCCATTTTCATAATAAGCCTGAATAACTTTAACGCGTTGCTCGATTGTGTATCTTTCGATGGTTTAAATTGAGTTAGTCTGAAATTGAGAAATGTCAAATGAAATGCAGAAAAAAACTTGACGTTTAGGTGTGGTTCACATTCAACATCGGCCCTTAAAATTTAACCACCCTTTACTTGGTTTAGATTTAAAATCTAATCAATGTTAAGGCCAATAGTACACATGGAGCAAGTACGTGCAACCCAGTCATGCCCTTTATTTGCTTTGAGATTATGTGAAGCATAAGGTGTATGCCAATGACCTCCAAATGATTCCAGAGCTAAAGGGTTAAATTCGACGCGTTATTTATGAACTATCGCGGTATATATGCAAGTAATGGAAAATTTCATCAAAAGGGCGAAAATCGGCAAGACCAGCCGTGGCGCACATTTGGCCGACATCATTTTTCATGTTTAATCAATATCTCAACATTATATTGACATAAAAATATCAGCACTATAACAAAAACCAATGTGTCTTATTTCAAATTTAATAAAAAAAAAGTCATAACCCTATCAGAAGATGCTCTTGTTTTTGCAAATGACTTCTTATGTCATCGCGGCTTTGACATTTGTGTACGAGTAAACCAAAGCAGAATACACCTAGATAAACTATGGATTGCTATACTCTTCAAGAACGTGGAATAATTATGTCAATATTTTTTACATGTGGTTGCAGATGTCCAAGATGACCCTCAAGCATCCGCCAGATGACGGGCCACGCAATTGGGCATCTTTACTGTAAATTGTTGGTGAAGGACTTGAAGATGTACCTGTAGAAACTGCAGACAGTGTATCAGCTATTGTCTGCATACCGCCAATCGCGTGTAAATAACAGCCAAGCTCTCCTAAACCTTGATCGCAATGGGGATTATTTTTGATTGAAGACCATCATGGGCGACGAGAATCATTTCCACCTATGCGGATACGTGAATAAGCAAAATTATCGCTTCTGGGATATTGATAATCCGCGTGTAATGCACGAAGAGCCATTATATTCTTATAAAGTAACTTTTTGGTGCGACTTTTTCGGGGGAGAGGTGTTTGACCCATATTTTGTCGAGGACGGCGTCGGTAACATTCTGTGACTGGTAAGCGTTACAGAACAATGATCAACGGCTTCTTGCTCCCGCAAACTGACGATTGGGTCGGTGCAATCACGCACACAGCACGAGCGATAGTTAACATACTGCAGCAAGCGTTTCCTGGCCGCTTAGTCTCTCATTTTGGCGATTTGCACTTGCCTTCAAGGCCTGGAACTGACCGATCCAGAACGTTCCAGACTTCTTTCTTTGTGGTTTTTTAAAGTCACGGGTCTATACGAACAAGACACACACTTGGCGGCGGTAAAGGAGAAGAACAAGGAGTGGAGAATTTAGCACCAGAAATTTTGAGAATAGTCATGGAAAATGCTGTAAAACGAGGCCGTCATCAACTCTATCGGCGGCCACTTGACCGATATTAACTTCGCTGTCTTAACGGAAAAAATGTAAACGTCTAAATAAACATAATCAAAAAAGAGAACCAATTCTTTTTATTTACAAACAAAGTTATTGCCTTAGGAAATCGAGTAAGGACTTTTGCGCCACCTTGTGTATATACGAATATGTACATATGAACGTTGATACATACATACATCATGAAACTTGGCATGCAGCAAGATAGGTGACAACAAGGCTCCGGGACCCGACGGCATCCCGAACAAGGCAGTAAAGGCAGCTGTAACAAAAAGACCAGACCTCTTCATAACAACAATGAAGCAGTGCCTTGAAGAAGGAACCTTTCCCGAAAAATGGAAAACGCAGCATTTGGTCCTACTGCCAAAAGGAAAGAAGCCCCCAGGAGACCCATCATCCTATCGCCCAATATGCCTATTAGACACCATGGGAAAGATCCTCGAGAAGATAATCTATAATAGATTACTCGCAGTAGTAGAAGAGAAAGGAGCCCCGAATGGATACGACATATTACCTGCTACGGATAGAGACGAACTACTTCAACAACAGAAAGCTGAGGTACAATACCGATGAAGGCGTAAAATACTACAACGTAACTGCATGAGTTCCACAGGGATCGGTTTTAGGGCCACTATTGTGGAACATCATGTACGACGGAGTACTACGATTAGCGTTACCTGGGGGAGTAACGATAATTGGATTCGCCGATGACATTGCAGTCGTGACAGTAGCTAAACAGATCCGTGCAGTAGAATCAGCTACAAATGAAGCAATTGCCCGAATAAAAGATTGGCTAGTATCCGCCGGACTAGAACTAGCTGACCATAAAACAGAGGCTGTTCTTATAACCAGCCGGAAAACTGTCGAATTTGCCAACTTTCAGGTTGGTAACCAAACCATCAGGTCGAAAGAGGCAGTTAAATACCTTGGAGTAATGCTGGACAACAGGCTACGGTTTAAAATGCATGTTGATTTTGTTACCAAAAAAGCATCGCAAATGCAGGGACCTCTCTCTCGCGTATCATGCCTAACATCGGTGGACCTGGATATGCTAGAAGGATTCTACTCTCAAGAGTTATCACCTCAGTTCTGTTATATGCCGCCCTAGTCTGGGCGGAGGCACTGAGGACGAAGGAGACCAAAAGGAAACTATCGTCATCATACAGACTCTGTGCGCTACGGACAATCAGCGGCTTTCGAACCATCTCTGACGAAGCTGCATTTGTCATAGCTGGAATGGTCCCCATCGATATTCTCGCAGATGAAATGCTGAGGATATATAACAGAAGAGCATTGAGTCATCACGACGCCACTGGTATCAAGGTGATAAAAATTGAAGAAAGGGCAGCGTCAGCAGCTATGTGGCAAGCTCGTTGGGCTAATACAACAAAAGGCAGATGGACATACAAACTTATACGGACAATCCAAGATTGGATAAGTCGAAAGCATGGAGACTGCAACTACCATCTAACGCAATTCCTGTCTGGCCACGGTGACTACCGCAAATATCTACACCGATTTGGACACGACAACTCACCATCCTGCCCGGAATGCCCAGGTGAAGATGAGGATACGGAGCACGCAGTGTTTTATTGCACACGTTTCACGGCATGGAGAATTACTCTGCCAAGTCCGTCATTACTCCTCGACCATATGTTACGGTTGGAAGAAAATTGGATGGCAATATGTTCTTTCGTAACAACTCTACGAAAAGAGTTGCGGAGAATAGAAAAGCTAAGAAGAGCAGCAGAAGCAACAGAAGCAGCGGAAGAAGCTGACACAAGAAGCATAGCATGAATTGCTAACCAGCCCCGCGAAGTAATACCTAACGGCAGTCCCGCGGGGAGAGTGGTTGAAGTGTGTAGGGTGTATGTTTAGTACGTAGGCGTATTCCTGGCATCGAGTACTCAGGTTTGCGAATCGTGCATGATAGTAGCACTCGGACTACTAGTATCTATGAAGATTACACATCCCTGACGCAATCCAAAAAAAAAAAAAAAAACATCATGAAACTTCAGAAAAATTAAACAAACCTAATTCTGAGTCTAGGGTTCACGTACAATCCGGCTACAATCTCTAAATATTGAAAAAAAAGAAGAAAATATTAAAAAAAAAAAAAAAACTTTTTAACATTTCTTATGCATAAGTATTTTGCTAGACATATGCATATTAACCTTCGGGTTTTTTTTGGTTATAATTAAAAAAAAAAACAAATTATTTGCTGTGGTCATTTTTCGATTATTTTGAACCTTGCAAATTTGTTCTGATCACTTTTTGAATATGATAACGCGTAAATGGTCGCCGCCAAAGCGAATGTCTCAATGTGCTCGTCGGCATTTCCCATCACTTTTCTAAGTGTTTCGGGCTGAATAGCGGCCATTTCCTGTCGTCTACAATGGTGCGAATGCGATAGTTTATCTTGCCATCCAAGTTGTGCAGAACGCCAAGGCGCCAGAGAAATGAAGAGCAACCAAAGTAAAGTATGCCCGAGCCAAACACATAATTCTAGTCCAGGATTCCAAGAGCACCTTTCGTAATGAAATGCTTGACGGCAGTCCTGCGTGGATCAGATGGAAAGAGAGGTAGGTTTAGTTGATGCAAATCCCATCTCCTAACGAAAAAAACAAAATTCTCAATATTAATTGTATTTTCTACGAAATAATGTTTTTACGTCATTTTGCAGCAGAATTCTGACATTTGTTAGTCACTTCAGACCGTTAATTCAAAATTTGACGGCTAAGTCATAAATTGCTGGAATTTTGTTCACAGTCATTTTTCAAACATTATTAAAAGTTTCATTGAAAACGGTAACAATTTTTATAATTTCTATTTCTCAAATAAAGTCAAATTAAAGGGTTCAGAATATGATATTGGATTTAAATTATTCACTAAGAGGGAACGGGGGCAAGCGGCAATTATTTCGACTTCAATAAAAAAAATATATCGGCAGACGATATCTTACCCAACAAATTTTTATGAACCAAATACTAGAACATAAGATTCTCTGCGAAATGAAAGCTAATTAGACACATCTATACACTTATGATAATAATCAGTATAACCTTAAATACTTTCTAATTGCACCGATTTAATTGGAATTTTAATTACATCCTATAATTGCAATTATGTAATTAATTACTTGTAATTATAATTTGACTTTTTAATTGCAATTTCTCGATAATTGCAATGAATTTAAGGTACATCTCAAATAATGGTTAATGTTAATTAATAATTAAATTATAAAAGTAATCATTACGGCCCACACTTCGTCGGCGGATTACTACCAGCCAAAATCATTTTAAATTCCCTGTATATGTACACTGCCGGTCAGTAGAATAGGTTCACTTTGTAGCAACAAAGAAGAGCTTTTATCTCCTAAAAAAGCTTTACAGACAGCTTTTTCTTAATGCATTATCAAACTATGTTTTATTGAAATACGGCCTAACGGTAAATTATAAGCATACCATGGAATGCATTAAAAAAAGTGTTTTTTTCCATCGGTCAAGGTTCATCGACTTTAAAGTCAGTTCTGATTCAGAATTTTTAAGATCAGTACGTGTCATTGTAATATTATTTGAATATTAAAAAAAAAAGGTGCAATGGGACGAGCAAAGTGCCTTAGTTCGGAGGATAAAACAAAAATCCAATTGTACGCAGAACAAAGTTTAAGTGCCCGTTTAATTGCAAAAAAAATCGGAAGATCGCAGAATGTTGTGAGTACTTTTTTGAAAAATAAAGAAAACTATGGTCAGAACATGAAAGTGCGCCCAAAAGTAACGACAACGGCTGAAAGGAGATTAATTGCCCGGCTGGCGTCTAATTCTTGCCAGTCGTCGTCTCAAATTAGGGCTGCATCTGGAACAACAGCAAGCATTTCGACCGTGAAGTGAGTGATAAGAAGTGCCCCAAACATCAAGCGCATGGAACTGAAAAAGAAGCCTCCACTCAACCCCCAAAGAAAAGAAAACCGGCTCGAATTCTGCAGGCGCCACATGACGTGGAAAAAGGAGTGGTAGTTTGTAGTTTTCTCAGACGAACAAAAATTTAATCTCGATGGACCGGATGGTTTTAATTATTACTACCATGATCTGAGAAAAGAAAAAATATTTTTGCAGCGTCATCATAGCCGGGAAGGTGGTGTGATGGTTTGGGGTGCAAGATCTTATTTCGGAACAATTGAGCTGGAGTTTCCATCATCACGAATGACGGCAAATGGATTCAAAAACATTCTCGAGAGGGCTTTTAATGAACCAATCCATACTGCCAGAGTCGTGAAAACCTGGATAGATCAACAAAACGTTGGATTGTTGGAATGGCCTCCCTACTCACCAGACTTAAATATTATTGAGAATGTGTGGGGATGGCTCGTCAGTATATTTTACAAGTCAGGACAACAATTTGAAGGAATATCTTCACTAACAACAGCACTAAAATAAGCTTGGACAAAAATTTCATTAAATTATTTGAAAAAGCTGTATGATTCAATGTCAATTAGAATTTTTGAGTTAACAGTATAATAAAGGAGGGTCAACTCATTACTAAACGATTAAAATAAATGTCTATCTTTAAAACGAATTGTTTCTGTTTTCAGTTTTGCTTCATTTTCTCTTAATTTTCCCAATTAATACAGGTGAACCTATTCTATTGACCGATCAAAATGTACATTTATTTGAATACATTTAAGAATATGTTTCGAATTTAGCTTAATAATTATTTGTGATTTGACGCTTTCTTATTAATAGGTGGGCGAATATGGATGCTTTAAAAATCCACCAACAAAAATATTCATGTAAAACTAATTTGAGGAAAAAAGAGCTCTTGTTTATTGTTAAGTGTGTGAACCTATTCTATTGACCGGCAGAAAAAACAAAACAAATAAATATGAACTTTTCAGTATGTATATTGTTCCATCACTCAAACTACTTATGTTCATTCATGCCTGGTTAAAATGCTTTTAAATCGATGTAACCCGAAAAAAATGATCAAAATCACCTTCTGGTAAAATTTTCGAACATTATTCGTACTAAAGAGTGGGTCATCTGCTGGTTTCTTTTAAATAACATGTTACTTTGAAACTGGCAGCACTTTAGCGCTCAAAAAGGAACACAGTATCATATCTCCGCGGTTCGAAGTGAATCGATTTGCGCTTGAACAACGTTGCGAAGTATTGAAAACTTGTTTTCAAAGTGGGTGAACTTGTAAACTTGCCGACGCAAGTTTGTTAAGAAAATTCATAAGATTGGCATGCTAATTGATAACACAAGTTATCCTCGTGCTGGTGCTGTGCGCTCAGCCGATAATATTACTGCTGTGATTGTTTGATGTGGTTTGTGGAATGGCGATATTATTGTCATATTATTCGAAGATGCCTATTCCCACAACGTTACGGTCAACGGAGAGCTCTACAGAGGCATGATAACCGATTTGTTTTGACCAGAAACAGAGGAAATGAACTTCGATGACCTCTGGTTCCAGCATGACGGCGCTTCGTGCCACACAAGCCATCTAACAATCGATCTTTTGTACACTAAGTTCAATAATCATGTAGTCAGCGGTATTGATAATCTTACTTGGCCTCCGCGGTGCAGCAATTTACGCCGGTGGACTTTTTTGTGAAATGTAATTAAAGATCGATATTAAGCTGGCAATCCTGAAACGATTCAGGCACTTAAGCACAATATTGATCGAGCTATTCGTGAAATAGAGCCCCGAACCATCGAAAATATACTGCAAAATTGCGTTGACAAAATGGCCAACCGCGGCAGCCATTTAAATCAAATTATTTTCCGTAAATAATCGTAAAGTGCACTCTCTTCAATAAAGCAAAAAGAGCTTTGAAAAATATTAAAAAAATTTTTTTATAGCAATTTCAAAATAAATTTATATTTTTTTTCCATTTCCATTGACCCGATCTCGAGTTTTTCATAGTCTTTTTTCTTCTTTCTTAGAAGCTGGTATTCTTTCCTTTTCTACTGCTTATCCTCTTCCATCCCGTTCACAAACTGTATCGAAATAATTCAGTTTTTCTTTTGTTTCTTACTAAATATCGGCTAATTAGTTGATTTTGATTAAAAAAAAATATTATATTTTTTATTTGTAATTATTAGTTTTATTTTATATGTGTACCATCATATGTGGACTACGGTTTGATATGTAGTAAAAACAAATAGATTTATTTTTAGTTTCTGTAAACTTTTCAAATTTTATTGTTACTACAGAATCTTAGAAAAAAATACTTATGTACTTAAGTTAAAAAAAAAAAACATAAACTAAACTATAAATACATTTCATGCTCAGTCTTCAACGAATAATAACGAAAAACATAAAATAATAATTATAATTCAAAATGTAATAATGTAAAAAAAATAAAGTCTTCCAAATTTAAAAAAAACTTCTCAGCCTCAAATTGAAAGGTGCATTTAAAAATACATAAGATTAATGAAGGAACTAGTAAAACAATAAAGAAATTATTATTGCTTCTTATGGTATATCAAAAAACAATTATTGTCATTTGTACAAAGGTACAACTTGCGTTTTATGCAAATAGTACGTGTGCGAGAAGAACAACCAGGAACCCGACACTTTGAAGCATTTTTCGCTTCTATGAATTGAGTAAAATGCTCAAGACAATCATAATACTCTTCTACTGTAAGTAGGAGGTTCACTTTTCTTCTTTTTGCACATCCAGATGTTTCGGGTGATTTGCTTGATTCGGACTGCGAGCTAAATGGTATTGTAATATGCGAGCTACGGCTCGAGTAGATAAAACAATATTCTGTGAAATTATTTCTTTATTTTCTAGTCTATAGAACAATTCAGGTTCACACTATACTATTCTTCGCAATTCTTTTCTTACAAGGTCTCTGTCCTCTCAAATCACTTTATCTCCTTTCTATTACTTAATTCACAAATCCAAACTAATTACTTCTTCTTGTTAAATTTCAACTTTCAATTTATCACAAAATTACAACTTCGCCCACTATCACTTTTCTAATCTCTTCGCCACAGTTTAGAAACTACTGCCCCCTTTTTGATCGCCATCTGTCCTTATATAGCAGAAGTTTCTGATAGCCAGAAACTTCTAGCAAATTCTTCGTCCACTGGAACAAGAGAAATTCCAAGATGACAATCATTCTTGCAGTTATAATTCCCTCTCATCCGTGATATTATCCGTCTCTTTCGTAGACATGAACTGTGGAAACCGCAGACACGAACCTCAAATGAAAGGACACTTCGAACCAAAATTCTGCCAGAATGAAAAGACACTTCGGAATTTGTTGCATCACACTTTTAGGGGCGTAGTTATTATTATGCTACAGTATGTTAGACCGATTCTTTACAACCACTTCTTTGGCTTTGCTGGAAAATCCTATCAAAGCTTTTCCAATATAGACATTGAACTCCAAAAGTGTCATTTTCTTTTCCGCATCTATATTTTGCTGTCTTTTGTGCATTACCCAACAGTTTACAATAACGAGGAGCGATATAGTGAGATGTAGCGGTCGCGGAGATCACACTCCCCCCCAACCCCCATGTATCGGTTGTACATATTAACAATGGAAGGTTGAGGTAATGCAACTCCACAAGCCTGATCATTTCGGGTTGAACTCTAACATATGATGACAGAAGAAGCACACCTTTGTTGTCCTTCCACTTAACAGCTGTAATACCATCATCATCTCGAACCCATTCTTCCCGCTCACCTATTTTCATTTTTCTATCATCCTTGAACTTTTTGATAACTGGTCCAATGCGGTTCTTCATGACAGTGTCGGTTTGGTAAATATTATTCTGTCTTAGTGCATCGACACACTTGAAACTTTAAAAAAAAAACGATCTGTGTATACACAGCCTCCTTCTGTTATAACATTGGTCATAAACTTTACTATAGAGGCTCCCAATCCGAACTCCTTCATATCTGCTTCTCCAACAGAACCTTTTCCAGTGTAGGTATGGAAATTCAAGCCAACTGGATTTGGCTTTGCGGGCATGTACTGACGAAAGCCGCGTCGTCCAGAAAAAGGAATCATTTGCTCATCTACTGCGGTGTGGTACGGAATCGGCAAGGTCAAACACTTTTTGAGCATAGGATCAATAAATGGTCTGATCTTCCACAATTGGTCTGATTCCGGTTGATTTCCGCTTTTGCTTTCGGCAAATCGTAGAAACCTTCGAAGCTCACAAAAGCGATTTCTGTTCATGTACTCAGCTATTTTCGACACCCGAAAGTCATATGACCAGTACATTTACAACTGTGGGAATCCTAAGCAACCCATCAAGATATGAATTCCAGTCAAATGTATAATTTCGTCCTTTGATGTGCCTAGGGGACGGTGATCACGTTTTTGAAAAGCAGAACAGTTTGTTACGTGCGCTGTTTCTTCCCAGAAAGGTATATCAAGGTACTGAAAGAATTTGTCTAAAATGCTTTCGGGCGTGTTCTCATCAGGCATTAATTGATCTTGATCAATATCTCGGAGCAGAGATCTTAGAGTAAAAAAAAACAAAACTAATAAAGAACAACTATTTTTTTGTTCTTGTTTTACACTTTCTTCAGCCATTTCATAGTTCTCCGTCGTTCAGGATAATTTTCAAGCTCCTCAGCCGGTGTTTACATTGCTGAATTTTCAAGTGATGGCTCCAAAGTTTCTTCGATATCGTTGATATCCTGACTTTGAGCAGCATCATCTTCTGCATCTTCATCTTTAAATACTTCATTTAATATGGATTCAAAATAGTCATCATCGTTATCAAAGAGGTATGCATCACTGTCGTTAAAAAATGTTTCCAGCTCTGCATCAATGAGCTTTTTGTTAAGAACACGAATTTAGATTGAAATTTGTGAGTAACAAATTGAGTTGAAGACATTTTTATATATCGAAACATCTGAAGTACACATACGTGGACTAAGCGAAAATAGGTGCAAATACCCTAAGTACACGTACTCGTATATGTACCCACTATTTAGATGAAAATAACTCTTAAAAACAGAAGTTAACTTGATAAGTTTTGCAATTCACTGATTCAACAGTACGTCCACTTCACATTTCAATAAATTTTGAATAACAAATTGAGTTATAAACTCTAGTTTATAACTTACCAAGGAGAGAAGCGCTCCGACGCGACATCGTTGTAATTCACTTTTGAAAAAAACGCGCCAAAGTAATAAGAGACTATTTAAGGGTATGTGTTTTTAAGAGAAGTAATACGTTCTCTTTGGACTCCAATAATAATATGTATAATAAAAAAAAGCACTTCAAAGCATTTAGAAGAGAACGAAAATCTGAGTCCACATATGTGTACTCTTTCACCGAAGAGGTAGATGTTGTTAGATCATTTCGTTACCTTATGCGGCGTCGCTTTACAAGCCTCTTGCTTTCCTGTGTGCGCTTGGCGGTAATCTTCATCAAACCAGGGGTTTCTTTGTGGTCTATGCGAGAAACCCAGCACATCAGAGGCTGTGTTCTTGATGGCTTGCTGCCAATGATGCCATTGCTTATCTGCACTTAACGTTGGTGGCATTGATCTTCTTGAGAGATTCAGGGACACTAGATCGGCGATGGCTCTTTCAGTTTTTTGGGATTGTAACCGATTAATGTTAAATTTACTTGACCTATTTGGTTGAGGTATTTGGGATATCCGCATACGTACATTAGCAGCAACGAGGTAGTAATCCGAGTCAATGTTAGCTGCTCGAACATCCAAAATACTGAATTAATCGCGACGTGATCAGTCTGGCCCGATGCCCCGATCTGGAGATCACCAGGTGACCTTAAAAAAAAACATGAGATGCGGGAATCGTGTACTAGCTGCAGTGATGTTTCGAGCCGCCGCAAAGTTGATTAGTCTGAGTCCGTTTTCCGAGGTGGTTTCGTAGAGGCGTTAAAATTCTTGAACTATTGTTAAATGAAAGTTTAATGTTCCCATTTATTTTTCGGGGCAGATTTCAGGATGAAGAACGCTTTAGAAATAAACGATTATACATACATATATGTGATTTGTGTTCAAAAGTGCAGCACATGCTTTTGTGTTTTTGTGCACCTTGGTAATTTTCTACATAGGGTACCCAAGAAAAATATAAGCGAATTTTATTATATTTTCTAACACTTTTATTATAGCTTTAATTTTTGTTGATTTGAAATATAAACAAATATAATTTGATTGAATTTACCTACATCTTTTGAAGAAACTATCATAATTAAAAAAAGCTTCTTTTCACATTCGGATCCTTAGCAAAGCACACAACCAGTATTAGTAAAGGGACGTATTCGGCGTTTGGCATTTATTGGCTGAAAATGTCAATATTATGTACAAATTAGTAACAAAATTCAGTCGAGTATCATTTTCTACAATTTGAGAGCAGAAATGGTTCGCAACTACAGGAAAAATGTGCCTCTTCAAAAGGTAAAGGCTTTGGGCAGATTGATTAAAACGAAATTTCTTTTTTTTAAGTAAACAAAATTATAGTAATACATTCTTTCAGTCATGCAAAAGAAACTGCATTCTATAGCCAAATAAACGAAATTTACAATAAGTTTTCAAATTTATCGAAATATTTTGGCTAGTACTCGTATATGTATAATATTGCTAATTAAACTGTCGAATCTGCGCTACTTTACGCTACTATCTCTGTACCAATTTTCAAGGCGCTTTTTAGTTTTTGGATCCTACGAGAAATCAATTCAACATTCGTTTTATTATGCAGGTCTAGGGTTGAGTGATGCCATGGTAGGTTGGTTGGTTTAAGAGGGTGAGCATATGCTCTTCACTTAGGCCTCCATTGGGCCCGTTGTGTTCCCCTCATCTATGTAGCTGTAGGGAATAGTGCTGTGCTTTGGGAATTATGTGTTGAGAGGATTTAGGTCTTGGGATCATGGGAAACTATATCGTATAGTGATCGGGGAATCGTAGTAGTGTTCATCTGGCGAACTCCAATATATCCCCAGATCCCAGAATTTTCAGTCTTAGCCTCGCTGTAGCAGGGCAGGGGCAGAGGAAGTGTTCTATATCTTCCTCCTCCTCCACACAGGCACAGATTGTTGTATCAGCTATCCCGAGTCTGAACGAATGTTTGTTGAGATTAATGTGCCCTGTTAAAAGTCCTACCATCAATCTCAATTGTGTTCTGCTTGAGTTAAGAGCTCTTTTTGCTGTGTTGTTACTCGGTTTGGTTATTACAGATCTAGCCACTTTGCACGTGTCAGTAGTTATTGAACTCCTGTCGTATCTTATCATTGGTTATTGTTTTAATAGTTGTCAGAGGGACCCCTATTGTACTATCCGGGTTCAGTTCTGTATTGCCTGCTCCTTTCCTTGCTAGTTCGTCTGCCTTTTCGTTGCCCGGTACACCCTCGTGCCCCGGTACCCGTCTGGCAAGTAAGTTCAATTTAGTTTTGCACTCCCTTACTAGTAGTGATTTCGACATGGGGTTTGTGATCGCGCTTTGCTGTCCGAGCAGATGTCAATTTGCCTTTCTTCGCTGGTGTCTTCTGCGAGTATTTCGGTTGCCTTCATAATTGCATAGACTTCTGCTTGGAACACCGATACAAATGGTTCTAGGTGAATAGCAAGTTCAATCGGTGGGTTAGCACTAAAGATGCCAGCCCCTGATTCCCCTGATATGTTAGAGCCATCTGTATAAACCGATATCCCATTGGAGTTTCTTGTCGTTCTTTCATACGTCCAATATTCTCTTGCGGGAAAAATTGTTTCGAAGTTGTTGGAGAATGTGTACGATTTCCCAACAACATCACTGGGGCAATCGATGAGTGGTGTCATTACTCTTATCATTTCGGTGATTTTTCGATGTCCCGTATTTGCACCACCGGTGAAACGGCCGATAGTTTTAAGCCGTGAGGCTGAAATACCGGCAATCTTCTTCGCTTCGAGGTGCACTGGAAGAATGTTAAGTATCGCTTCCATGGCCGCGGTTGGTGTTGAGGATTGTGCTCCTGTAATACCCAGGCAGACCATACGTTGCACCTTAGTTAGCAAGTCTCTTGCATACTTTTTGCTCATCACTGGCCACCATACAACTACACCGTAGAAGATGATAGGTTTTATTACGCATTCGTATATCCAGTAGACATGTTTCGGTTTCAAGCCCCATGACTTCCCGATGGCCTTCCTGCATATCCAATATGCTCTCTTGGCTTTGGTGACTCTTTCTTCCAGGTTCTTTCTCCAGGTCAGTTTCCTGTCCAATATAATGCCAAATTACTTGACGCTGTCGCGGAGTTGTAGTGATACACCTCCGAGTTGTAGATGTGAAAGTCACTAGTTTTGATTTTCTTTGTAAAGAGAACCATTTCCGTTTTATTTGGATTTATTTCTAATCCACTCTTCTCCGCCCATTCTTTTATGATTCGAAGGGTGTTTTGCATAAGCTCTCCTATGATGTTCAGGTGCTTACCTCTTATCAGAACGGCTAGGTCATCTGCGTACGCTACACATTTCGCACAAGTTCCATCCAGTGCTTTTAAAAGGTTGTCCATTGTGAGCACCCACAGAAAAGGAGATATTATCCCCCCTGTGGTGTTCCCGTACGGACTGTTCCCCTTCTTGTGTCGTCTCCCAGTGAAGCTGTGATAATGCGGTTTGTAAGCATGTGTTCTAGCCAATTGTTTGTTATTTGGTTATTACAGTATATCTAGAGTGCCTCCACATTTTTTTTAATTTTCACATTATTAAATGCCCTTTCGATATCTAGAAAGACGCCTGTGACTGATTCCTTGGTTTCAAAAGCATCTTCTATTGTGGATACAACCTGGTGTAGTGCCGCCTCAACTGATTTTCCTTTGAGATATGCATGTTGATTAGGACACAGCCGCAGAATTGTAATCTGTGTTCTGATGTAGTTATCACAGATTCTCTCCATTGATTTTAGTATAAAGGACGTTAGGCTAATAGGTCTGTAGCCCTTTGCTGTCGACAAATCTTTCCCGGGTTTCGGTAGGAACACCACCCTCATCTCTTGCCATTGTGTTGGTGTGTATCCATGATATAGACATCCCCTGAAGATATTGACCAGGGTTTTCTTTAGGGTGTCTAATTCTATCCCTTTTTACAAGAAGATGGAAAGTATTCCGTCCAAGCCCGGTGATTTGTATGGCGCAAATGAGTTATAAGCCCAGGTCACTTTATCTGCATCAACTAGGTTCTCAGTGTCTTCCCATTTTGTATCAGTTCGAGTGACCCCACGCTTGGAAGGTGTAGCTGCCTCGCTGAAACAGTTTGGGAAGTGTACACACATCAGCGTCTCCAAGGTATCAGCTGCGGTTGCCAAGTTATTGTCAGCCTGTAGAAGTTGATAACTTGGTGGTTCCTTGGACAGGATCTTCTTTAATCGCGCTGCTCCATTATTATCGCATATGTTGGTGCAGAAAGTTTTCCATGACTCCCTTTTAGCAGCCCTGGTGAGCTTCTTGAAGCCTCTTTTACTTTCTTTATAGGATTCCCAGTCTGCTTCTTCTTTGGTTCTTAAAGCTTTATTTAGGCGTTGTCTAGCAACCTTCCTTATTTCATGGAGGTCGCCGTTCCACCATTTTTGCTTGGCAACCATACAATAGAATTGCCAGAAATATCATTTTGTGCAGAATAATTTTATTTTCACTTGACAGTAAGGATTTTCGGTTAATAAAAGGATACAACATCTTAATCGCAATGTCGATTTTCTTTAGTGTCCTATTAATGTAGTTATTAAACGTTAGTTTAGTGTCCAAATGAATACCTAATCGATGGCTGCCAACTTATATTGCTCCCATTTACCTGGAGTTGGCTGCTGGGGAGAAAACAAGCTTTTCTCTTTCCTGTGAAAAAGACGCTTGGGTTGTTAGCTCATTTAGCTTAATATCTGTTATAATATTTCACTAATAAATCCATCCCCTCTTTTAAATTCCTCTCAATATAAGGCCCTCATGCCAAACGGAATCAAAGGCTTTCTCGATGTCTAGCAATATTATCCCAGTAGATTTACCTTGTAAGCGATTACTTTTTACAGAATTACAAATTCTAAGTACCTGCTGGGAAATATTGTGATATTGTGTCATGATCGCTTATAAATTTTAGTATTTGTTCTTTTACAACTTTTTCGTATATTTTACTTAAAGTGCTTAGTAGACCTATAGCTTTCTGGATACTCTGGTGGCTTACCAGCATTTAGTATTGGCAACACTTTATCATTTTTGTATGTATCAGTGAAGTATTGTAATTTTATGCAGGCATTTATAATAAAAGTCATAAATTTGATACCAGTTTTAGGTATATATTTCTTATTTGGTCAATATCTCCAACTTTATATATTATATTCTATGTCCTCCTCATTTACAAATATATTGGATATGCAATTTGAATTAGCTGCAGTGAAAGCTTGGACAGTGTTAGCCGCTAAATTGTTTGTACATGCATCACCTAGGTGTTGAGGTACTAAGTGGTTATTTGCAAAACTTGTAGACAAGTGCATTTGCTTTTTCAATGTCGGTGAAGAAAAAACTATCATAAATGCATATTTGAGAAACGGTAACTGTCGGTGTTTGGTTTTTATCACCTTCATAATATTCCAGAAAGGTTTTGCATTTTTGTCCAAACTCTTAAGTTTGCTATTCCATTCTGCATTTCGGTGTTGCCATATTTTTTTAGAGACCAGTTTTTTTAAATAAAGCATTTGGTATTGAAATGTGGGCTGGTGATATCTTTGCCAATGTCTTCTGCTAATGTAACTTGATTAGCTCCAAGATATGAGAAGGTAATTTTGTGAAGTTGTTTTTGACTAGGTAGGTTTCAATACCTACATTTTTCACATGTCACATATTTATAATTGGTAAAGGCGAATGCTGAATTGACCATCTAATAAGTATCGCAATACTACAACTTCTTCGTTTCAGTATCATTTGTAATCGGGTGTTGATAAATTTATTCCTTGTTTGAGGCCAGTCTCAGTAACAAAGGTAACATCAATGTTGCTATTATTTAAAAAGTTTATAAACTCTAGAGATTTGTTTCTAATCCCCCGCAATTGATAATTTTAATATATTTGTCTACCATATTATTTATTATTACTATACAAGAACTTACTTGCTAATGTGCGATTGCTTTGAATTAATAATTTTTTGTTTTACAAGAAGATAACATTATTATAATTTCCATTGCTAAGGTGTTTAATTCATCGATGGTGAAAAGCGTAGAATCATCGTTGGAAATGTAGCTGGGAGCGCTTAGCGAAATGTTACCAGAAATGTTACTAGAAACATTATTGGAGTGATTAATGTTGCGGAGGATTGCGTTGGAAGTGGTGAGAGAGCGGTTCCCCCACACATTATGTGTTAGTGGATTAGGATTTGCGGCTGAATTCCTCACTGGAAATTGTTAACATCATTGATTTTTTTTCTTCCAGATTTCACTTTTATTCCTTGATATGCGATTCTGCTGATGCATATAGAGTCGGTAGCTTTGTGAGAATCTTTACAGTTCGCACATTTTATGACATTCGGATCATTGCAGCAGTCTTCAACAACAGGTAGCTGAGGTACAATACCGATGAAGGGGTAAAATACTACAATGTAACTGAGGGAGTTCCACAGGGATCGGTTTTAGGGCCACTATTGTGGAACATCATGTACGACGGAGTACTACGATTAGCGTTACCTGGGGGAGTAACGATAATTGGATTCGCCGATGACATTGCAGTCGTGACAGTAGCTAAACAGATCCGTGCAGTAGAATCAGCTACAAATAAAGCAATTGCCCGGATATAAGATTGGCTAATATCCGCCGGACTAGAACTACCTGACCATAAAACAGAAGCTGTTCTTATAACCAGCTGGAAAGCCGACGAATTTGCCAACTTTCAGGTTGGTAACCAAACCATCAGGTCGAAAGAGGCAGTTAAATGCCTTGGAGTAATGCTGGAGAACAGGCTACGGTTTAAAATGCATGTTGATTTTGTTACCAAAAAAGAATCGCAAATGCAGGGAGCTCTCTCGCGTATCATGCCTAACATCGGTGGACCTGGATACGCTAGAAGGATTCTACTCTCTAGAGTTATCACCTCAGTTCTGTTATATGCCGCCCCAGTCTGGGCGGAGGCACTGAGGACGAAGGAGACCAAAAGGAAACTATCGTCATCATACAGACTCTGTGCGCTACGGACAATCAGCGGCTTTCGAACCATCTCTGACGAAGCTACATTTGTCATAGCTGGAATGGTCCCCATCGATATTCTCGCAGATGAAATGCTGAGGATATATAACAGAAGAGCATTGAGTCATCACGACGCCACTGGTATCAAGGTGATAAAAATTGAAGAAAGGGCAGCGTCATCAGCTATGTGGCAAGCTCGTTGGGCTAATACAACAAAAGGCAGATGGACATACAAACTTATACCGACAATCCAAGATTGGATAAGTCGAAAGCATGGAGACTGCAACTACCATCTAACGCAGTTCCTGTCTGGCCACGTTGGCTACCGTAAATATCTACACGAATCGGGCACGACAACTCACCATCCTGCCCGGAATGCCCAGGTGAAGATGAAGATACGGAGCACTCAGTGTTTTACTGCACACGTTTCACGGCATGGAGAATTACTCTGCCAAGTCCGTCATTACTCCTCGACCATATGTTACGGTCGGAAGAGAATTGGATGGCAATATGTTCCTTCGTAACAACTCTACCAAAAGAGTTGCGGAGAATAGAAAAGCTAGGAAGAGCAACTGAAGCAGCGGAAGAAGCTGACACAAGAAGCAAAGCATAAACTGCTAACCAGCCCCGCGAAGTAATACCTAACGGCAGTCCCGCGGGGAGAGTGGTTGAAGTGTGTAGGGTGTGTGTTTAGTACGTAGGCGTATTCGTGGCATCGATTACTCAGGTTTGCGAATCGTGCATGCTAGTAGCACTTGGGCTATATTAAACATCTCTGGCGCAATCCAAAAAAAAAAAAAGTCCGCAGTCGTATGTGGACCAGCGCAAATACCACAATATGTCTTTATGTAGCAATTTCGCTCACCATGACCATACATCTGAGAGCTGTTGTATTGAACCATTTTCCAAAGATATTAGGTAGAAACGGTCAGTGTAGTGTTTTGTAATTTGTTTGACGTCGACACATTTTAATTTGCTTTTAATTAGTTCATTTTTTAGTAAACCAATGTCTATTTCACCCATACCGTACAAGAAAACTTTAAATGCTTTTTCACTTTTTAATTCGTGAAAGAAATATTGACATTTCTCATTTTTCCGACACAATGGATTCACAGATAATTTGAATTCCAATAGATATTTTTTTAATGCAATAGTCAGCAATATTAAGAGAATTCATTATTTTGTGAACATAATCGGGCGATTTTTGTAGCAGTTTAATTGATGGAATGTACAATCTTTTTGATGAGACATTACTCACGATAATTTCGTCCATATTGTCATCATCCGTGTCACTGTCTGGAAGGCACTGTAAGGGAATGTAGTAATTATTCCTATTGGGAGTTTTCCGATCACGCGTACTACTATTTTTATTATTCATCGTGAGACAAATTTTTTTATCCGAGGACAATCGATTGTCCTCCGTTTCAGGTGATCTATCACGTTTAGGAATTTTGGTAGAGGAAAGCCAATTCGAGACGTCATGCGCAGGTAAAAAACTCCGGTTTGACTGGTATGTGTTATTCATTTGTAAATTATTCTGATTTCAATCTAAGGAAAATTCGGTAAGATGCAATTTTTTTTTTCTTCGGTAATTAAAAATCTTAATAGAGACTATGAGAGACAATGTACTTAAAATAGTGTCAGGTTTCCACTGACTAAAAACACACTTCCCCTCTTCTTGCTTACTACAACTAAGCTATGTACCTTATCAAGTAGTTTAAGTTTCAAACAAAAATATTCGCGTGAGGTAAGAAGATTTCCAGCAAAAGCACCTGTTACCGTCAGTACATGCGGTTACTTCGTATTGCGCTAAATTGAACGGTTTCGTCCTTTGAAGTCAACGCACAAGGTTTGTCACGTCCAAAGTTTGGAGTATAGCATGGTTGTAATGACCACCAAGACGAATACGGAGTTTGTGAGCAAAGTTTGTTATTTCGTCTTTCACGGTAGCTATTCCTAAGTCTCTGTAGACATCACTGTTTCTAATATACCAGGGAGCATTCATAATTTCCTTTTATAACTTTATTTTGGAATGATTGTAAAAAATTTCTATTGCTTGGTTTGGTACAACCCTAGTAGTACTGTGTGGACGTATGGTATACAACTTTCTTATATAATATAAAAGCAGTCTGTAATATACTCGTATACTTAGCTTGGAATATCTTCCAATTAGCAAATACATTTCTCTAAGTTAATTTTCGAGCTCGTCGCGTTTCT
Source organism: Pocota personata (assembly GCA_963082735.1). Taxonomy (NCBI): domain Eukaryota; kingdom Metazoa; phylum Arthropoda; class Insecta; order Diptera; family Syrphidae; genus Pocota; species Pocota personata. The sequence continues at coordinate 62,539,185 of OY720429.1, read as the reverse complement.
TTTTAACATGCGCCTTCCACTTAAGTTTCTCGTCCAGTGTCATTCATAGATATTGAACTTCGTTTGCAGACGGTATTTATAGAGAGTTAATGAAATCGAGTAGGTTGATTATTTTCCTGTAAGTGAAGTTAACATGTATCGATTTCGTCTCATTAAGAACATAGCCATATCTTCCGCGAAAGTAGCTACAACGATACCTTCAGCAAGGTCGGACCGAGATCACTTGAACTGAACCAAGGAATTTATAATAGCTGCAATATACTGCCCACCCAAGCACTCGCCTACAGAGGAAGATCTAATTGACCTTTTTCAAATGCTAGGCAACAACTTCATCATCGGTGGTGATTTCAATGCTAAACATACATACTGGGGGTCAAGACTAATAACAACAAAAGGCAGGAAGCTTTACAAATCAGGGCGAAAGTTGAACTGTGAATTTATTTCGACTGGATCACCAACTATTTGGCCATCTGACGCAATGAAAATACCAGCTTCTTCATAACGAAAGGTTTTAATAGAAAAGAAGTTAAAGTTAAAAGCAGTGTTGATCTGTTATCGGATCATACGCCTGTAATTCTAACAGTCAACGGTTTATCAATAGAACAGATAAAAAAAATACACGACTAGCAAACAAAAGAACGAACTGGTGTAAATTCAGAGAACATCTCGAAGGTTTCATTAACCTTAGATCTCCATTTGTCACAACAAAACATATTGACACTGAAACAGAACAATTCATTGCCTATGTACAACAGGCAACAGAAGATAGTACACCGACTTATCAACAAAAAAAAAACAGGCTTCGGTGAAATACGCCAAGGAAATCAACCAACTGATACTTGAAAAGAGAAGAGCTGGTAAAAAATGGTAAACGACAAGATATCCCGGCGATGAAACCATATTTAATAGACTTAATAACAGACTTAAAAAAAGTATCACTGAATTCAAAAATGATGCTCTAGCTAAACACCTTTGCAATCTCACGGTTGACAAAGTAACGGACTACTCCCTTTGGAAGGCTGCTAAACGTTTAAAGAGACCTCAAGCGCAAGATCCCCCGTTGAAAACACCTGATGGGAAATGGATCGGCGATACAAAAGAAAACTATTAAACTATTTTGCAAGCACCTTTCAAATGTTTTCAAACCTTTTCCACCTAGTGTAGCAAACGAAAATCTTGATTTCTATAATAGAATAGATGAAAAGGAAATTCCATATGTTTCGTTAAGAGAGATCAAGACATGTATTCATAAACTGAATAATAGAAAATCACCAGGTTATGATCTTATAACTGCTCAAATCTTGAAAGAACTGCCTTCCACTGCATTGTTGAAACTCAAGCTTATAATTAATGCTTGCTTTAAACAAAGGTACGAGTAGGAAACTGGAAGGAAAACAAATTTGTTCTGCAATATTCTTAGACGTTGCACAGGCTTTTGTTAAAGTTTGGCATAACAAACTTCATAGGGACCTACCTAGACAGTACTATGAGATACTTAAATCTTATACAGCAGATAGATTCTTTAGAGTTCGCTATGGTTCAGCGTACTCTGATCATGAAGGAATAGAAGCAGGTGTTCTACAGGAAAGTGTTCTAGGACCTACCCTATACTAATTAGTATTATTATTATTATTTATTAATCAAAACTTAAATGTACAGATTAATCTCAAAAACTAACAGCACTAGCTCAATGGCTTACAGCTGGGATTTTAGGATTTTTCTCAAAAAATAATGTTATTAATAAAGGTTTCAATATTTAATGGTCTAAAGGCGTGGGGGGGCGATCGAGGATAACAAGAGTGAGTGCTGGCGAGCACGCGCACCTGTTATCCTTGACCGCTCCCCCGTTTGAGGAGCCAAATAGCAAGTTTAAATACATGTATCGAGTTTGAGATCTTGTAATACTTTGTATACATTTTTTATATTATCCGCTGATGGGACTGAAAGTATGTTAGTAAATGTTTTTTTGTATAATTTCTCAAAAATTTGTTTAATTTTGCTACATTCCGAAGTTAAATGCTTGATGGAAATTTTGCTATTTGTTTGGCAGATGTAACAAATAGCAGGAGGTTCATTCTTCAATAAGTAGCTGTTTGTTATCCAGGTATGTCCAAGCCTCAAGCGCAGAAAGCCCCTATTCATTTTGGCACCCAAGGAGGATGTATTTCGATAGGTATCCTTTTTACAGTTGGGTCGATTCCAATGTCTTTCCTGAAAGATAAAGCATTATATTTGAGGGTGGCCGTAGTGTAGTGGTAACATCAACGCTTGTCACGCCCTTGGTTCACGGTTCAAATCCTGATCTCAACAATTATCTATTTTATTTCGTCTGAAATAAAATAAAAAAAAGTCGATCAATTGCGAAAGCTTAGTCAACTCTACTGAGAAGGCATAACACTGGCAGTAGGGTGGTCATATGGCTTAAATGCAACTTGATCGTGATGATGACATCAGGTGGAGGAAAAAAAATACTGTGAGTCATGAGCAACGACAAAAAGCAAAACAAACAAGCTCCCCAGTTATCTGTAAGTTTACTGAAACTTAATACCACCTAAGTTTCAAACCCACTACACCAATCTTTCTTTCTCTCTCTCTCTCTCAATTTCTTCAAACGCCCGTGCCCTGAAATATTTTAATGGTATTCATATCCCATTTAGCGCGCACAAATTATAAAAAAAAAAAAAAACTATACTGTTGAGGGTAGTTTGGGTAACTTCTTACGTCTCAATGTTTTGCCTGCGGCTTTGTGGATTGGGGAGCAATATGATTCGCAAATCTTCGGGAAAAGTCGGGATGTCAAGATTTTACTTTTGTCTTCAATTGAGTAAAAGCCGCCTTCAGTCATCATATTTATGATTGGAGTAGTTCGAAAAGATTAAATTCAACTTGATCGTTTTAGGCTTGTTCTGATTGCTGCGTGGTAGAACGGATTTAGGATTCTTAGGTTTGATTTGACACTTTTGCCGTAGATAATTAGTCCGTATTCGACTTTAGAGCAAAAGATCATTTTCGTTATATTAATTAAGGTGTTAGTATGAATATAACTATTTTGTGATGACAAATATTTTATAACAGTCTAGGAGCTAATTTTTTTTTTTAATTGCATACAGTGAGTCTTAAAGTTAAATTTATTATCAAATAATATCCCTAAGATACTTAAATTATTTACAATTGGTATATGAATATTATTAATATTAATGTCAAAGTTAGAACAATTTAATTTTCTGCAGATATGCAGGTGTTTGTTTTTGTTTAGGGATATTATGGCCCCTGATTGTGTGCACCAGTTATTTATACAATTTATAACCTCTTTAAATAAATTAGCTTTTCGTGTCATATCGTTACATCTAGACATTAGGTACAAATCATCTGCATATAATGAATGATCAATGGTTTTGAACTTTAAAATTATTTCGCTAATGTCATTGTATGCAATTACAAAAAAGGACTACCGAAAGGGGAGATCCTTGAGGTATACCATTCTTTTAAGGGTATGCACTTTAGAAAAAGAGTTGTTAACTTTCGATCTAAAAAATCTGTTCGTAAGAAACAACTTTATAAAATTATACATTTTGGGGCCAATCTTCCAACTTATTAATTTATTTAGGACAATATGGATTCCAATGCGTTCGAACGCTTTCTCAAAGTCAATTGAAACAATTGAGATATGGTTTTTACATGAGAGTGCAGATGATATAGACTCGTCTATGTGGAGAAGAGAATCTATAGTACTGCGGCCGTGTTTAAAGGCAACCTGGTTAAGATTTATAAGATTGTGCCTTTCAATAAACCAAAGAAGTCTTTTGGATACTATTTTTTCTAAAAGTTTGGTTGTGTAGGATAACAGTCAAATAGGTCTGTAACCATTTGTGTCAGTTGGCTGTTTATTTGGATTAGGAACCGGAACATTGATTGCAGTTTTCCATGCTTGGGGCACTATGCCTTGATCGAAGATATTGTTAAATAATAGCAAAATAAGTTTTTTTACTTGAAATGGAGCATTTTTGATCATCGGATATGAGATACGGTCGAAACCGTGGGTTTTACCTTTGACTGAGTCTAAACAGCTTACTAGTTCAAGAAAGTTAAAAGGAAATTCTAGGTATTTTGCGGATGGAGATAGTTTATGAGTCGTCCCTATACTTATTTTACCGCATGCGAGTTATACCATGATATCCACATTTGCAGACAACACTGCTCTTCTATTAACAAATGGATGCGTGGCTGAAGTAACAACAAAATTCAGTTAACGAGATATGTGATTGAACGCTGCGATAGCGAATTAAAGTTAATGAGTCAAAGTCCACCAATATTAATTTTACAAATAAAAAAATAACTAATGTTTCCGTGGTTGTTAATAACCAAGTAGTTCCTTAATTTAACACAGCTAAGTATCTGGGTATGAATCTGGATGGTAAACTGAAATGGAAGGAATATGTCAAAAAGAAAGTAGAAGACCTAAGTATTAGATACGAGCATAGAAAACTTTATTGGTTGTTAGGATATAACTAAGAACTGTCCATTGAGAGTCCTTCGGGGAATAGTGAATGCCCCATGGTATATTAGAAATAGAGACTTGCATCCAGATTTGCAGATTGACTTCCTAACAGATGTGATTAAAAAGTACGAAATGCGTCACAATGAGCATTTGCAAATGCATATTAACCATGAGACAGATGACGTCTTAAATGTACGACATAATATTCGTAGGTTAAGAAGAATCAAGCCCCATGAACTTTTTTGACAATTGTGAGAGCCCGGATTTAAATTACAATACCTTCTCAAAGCCGACTTAACGTTGAAAATAAAATCTTTTGTCGATTACTAGTTGATTGGTCATGATCATGAAAGTCTTTATAATGCGATTAGAGCCCCACAATACTTTAGGTTTCGAACCCCACTGTGTTTTTCGAGATTTTCAGCGTCGTGGCGTAGTGGTTAGTGTGTCGGATCACTACGCAAGAGGTTCCAAGTTCGAATCCCAGAAAACACCAAAAAGTTTTTTCACGATCCCTCCTCTCGCGAACGTCTGACAAACATCCGAGCGTATTGTTGTCACGAGAAAGCTTCTCAAAAACAAATTGCCGTTCGGATACGGGACTAAACTGTAGGTCCCTTCCATTCGTGTGAAAAATATAACGCACACAACACGAGTGGTTGCGAGAAGCTAGGCCCTGGCACTTAAAGAGCTGTTGCGCCAAATATTTATTTATTTATTTTTAACAAAAAAACAAATAAAAATTTCCACGCGGCGCTCTAGATGAATGCCGAGTTTATCTTCGATATCATCTTATTTTTATTTGAGATTCCTATACCAAACAGGTTTCAGAGATCAAGCAAATGTGAATGTTATCATTTCGCAAGAATACTTATAGTTCGGCGATTTTTTATAGAAGACCGTTTGCGTTCGATGTTAAAATTTTAAGCCAATGTTTCATATTCATATGCGAGTTATTTTTTTTTTTTTTTTTTGAGGTATTAACTCAAGCTTGATCAATTTATCAAATATGACGTTCTTTATTTTGGTTTGATACTCCAGTTTACGACAATTATAGAGAAAACTTGGAAGATTGGCTCTGCCGTAACACAGCTTTGTTTGTTTTCTTGGGATGCTGCTTGAGCATATTTTCGCGCCCTTAAGACTGCGGCTTTTCCTTTGTTTTATCGGTGGGACTTTACTTTTTTCGCCTCTCGTCTTTTCTTTGTCGGGTTTGCTTACTTCGCAACCTTTTCCTTATCTTTTTTACGTCTATCTTTGATCGGTTTTGCGTTCTGGTGTAAAATATTTTTAAATATGTCGGGCCTTTTTTGAAGCTCTTTTGCTATTTCACAATATTTCGCTAGGTACTTTCCTTTGCAGTTTATGCAGGTCGGTGGGGCCTGCTTAGTTAGGTCGCATCTTCCCGAGAGATGTTTACCTTCACATTTTATACATCTCGACTCCTTTTGGCAATACGATTGTGTGTGTTTGAAATCTTGACAGCGTTTGCACTGAGGTATCCATCTTGTACTCGTACGCATAGGCTCAATTTTGACTACGATATTCAGAATAGATTTAACGTTGTAAATATCGTCTACATTTTTGATCCTATCAAAAAAGTAAGCATAAAAAGCAGAAGTCCATGATTGACTAAGATTTCCTGGCCTTGTTTCTTTTGTTGCTTCATCTTCCTGAGGATACTAACGGCATCAAGAATTTTAAAGCCTTTGGCTCTAAGGTCGTTCATTATGTCATCTTTAGTTCACGAGGAGTGTAAACCACTATAACACTCAGTTGTTTCTGATTTATTTTTATAAGTGTATCACTGAATCTTTTCCGTGTTTTTGTGATATTGCTCAGTAGCATTATTCCGGAGTGACGTTACATTACCATTGTTCCTTTGAGGAGGCAATGCAACTTATTGATGTCCGTAATGCCAACGACGATTATTGTAGGCGAAGGACGTAGCTTAATTTGTTTGGTTTTGTTTCGACCCAGAACCGGATCCTCGTTTTCTGCTAGGTCTTTCCTTTAAGACGCAATTCGTTTTGCTTGCTAGCTCTTTGTCATCCGTGTGATATTTGGGACTATCCGCGCGGGGTGGTTTAACTTCGCGTCCCTTTTCAGAAAGCTAGTTCATTAAGACCGGCTTAGTATTATTAGTATATCTCTTAAGTATTAGCTTACTATATCTCTTAAGCTCTTAGTAGAGTAGATCCATTTCATTAACTTAAATATGGAGTTCGTTGTTATCCTCCTCAAAGCTTTTACATTTCACTGAGTCCCGTTTCTCGAGAAGCAACAAATTAGGCTTTTTCGTAAAATGCGTTAAAAAGCTGAAACAAAAATTTGTGTGCATATGCATAGGAATAGTCGAAATTATTAAATAAATCTGATTGCCTTGCTACATGTCTACCGACTGGCTAATTTGTCTGCATCCATAGGCTGCATAGAGTAGTGCGGTCAGCGTTGTGTGACTGCCTGTGACATAAACTTGCCTTGAGGGTTGCTTGATGACTCGCTACCTACTACGCTACAGACAAATAGCTAGCAATGCAGCCGTAGGTTTAGATTATGAAAGTGACATTATTCATACTTACTCGTATGTACATATTACAAATTTTGTATCTATGGAAATTTGATTCAAAAACTTATGTTTTGGCTCTAGTGTCTTTAGATTCATTTCTAGCTGCTCACAGGAGTGGCAAGTCAACCAACAAAATCGCCAAGAGTTGATTTTATTGAAAAAAGGACACAATTGGTAGACAGGGATTGGACACCACTTGTCGCCCGATGAGATACCACCACATCTGCTATAGGCAATAAATAGTCGAGATTACATTTCGTAGATGGGCGGGCAAGCGACTTTAGTCGCAATTTGGCATTTTTTTAACACCAGACCCGACTTTAATAATATATTAAAAAAATATTAAATTTATTTTAAACCTTTCTCCTTTTTGGTATCAACCATGCCGGTACTGCATGCAAAAAAATAAGAGTATCACTTAAATAATATCACTTGCTACTATCACTTCTTATAAAGAACTAGAAAACATCTGACAAACATTTTAGTTTATTAAAAAAAGTAATTGTTTTAATCGGAGATGTGGCATTGTTTGTCCGACGGACTCAAGAAGCTATAGCTCGAAATTAGAATATAATGCACACGTTAGTAGTTGTGCTTCCAAATTCATATCAACAATTCGCGACTAATGTTTCGATTTTATATGTATCACTGATGAAAATATTGGCACAATACGTGCAGCTAAATATCGACTTCAAATGGCAATTATCAAGATAGTGGAAGGTGTCTGTCCAACTTCCTAAAGGTTTGTACATTCCGAACAACTAAATATCACTTTGTGGGAGTCGTGGCTCAGTGGTTAAGTGCGCGATCACTGAGCAAGAGGGTCAAGGTTCGAATCCAAAAAAAAAAAAAAGAAAAAAAGTTTCCTCTCGATCCCACCTCTCGCGAACGTCTGGCAAACATCCGAGAGCAAAACTGTCGTGAGGAGCTTCTCTCAATCGAAAAATTGCCCTTCGGAAACAGCATAAAACTTTAGGTCCCAACCATTCGTGAGGCGCTCAGCACGAGCGGCTGCGAGAAGCTAGGCTGGGCCCTGCACTCACTCTTAAACTCACGATTATCAACTCTTATGAAAATTTGAATTCATATCTTCAAAGTTTTCAGGTAGTTTCCAAGATATAATTAAATTTCATCAGGACAACTTTAATCGGCTGGCCAACGTTTTACTCAAAATGGCCACAAATGGCCATTGGTCCTAATAGTACCCACCTGGGCCCTAAGGGTTTTAATGCAAAACATAAACTCAAAAAAATACAATCGACTCCGTTTTAGGATATTCAGTACAGTTGAGGGTGGCCGTGGTGTAGTGGTAACATCATCGCTTGTCACACTGTTGATTCACGGTTCGAATCCTGATGTCAAGAATCATCTATTTATTTCGCATGAAATAAATAAAAAAGTCGATCACTTGCGAAAGCTAAGTCAACTCTACTGTGAAGGCATAACACTGGCAGTAGGGCGGTCAGATGGCTAAAATGCGCAACTTGATCGTGATGATGACATCAGGAGGACGGAAAAAAAAATACTGTGAATCATAAGCAACGACAACAATAGCGAAAACAAAACAAAATACTCCCCAGTTATATGGACAGCCACCCTTGGAGTTTACAGAAACTTAATACCACCAGAGTTTCAAACTACACCACTCTGTCTTTCTCTCTGTCTCTTCCCCTTTCCGCAAAACGCACGTGTTCTAAAAAAAATTAGTATAAGGGTATTCATATCCCCTTTAACATGTGCAAATTATAAAAAAAAAAAAAAAAAGTTGAAAAAAGAATCATTTTTCATCTCTGCCCCGAATAACACAAATGTACACGCAATGTACTTATACATATCATAAGCAACAGTTTATGTGATATAATCCAAACGATTAAACAACTCACCACACTACTCACTCTTCTACAGATTTATGATGTCATCTGACGCAGAACATGCAAGGAAATGCCTAGCACACATTTTTATTCGTCTGTATCTCCATGCATCAATCAATTTTATCCTAATACCCACTTTTAGTAATTTTTTTTAGTGGATAACAAAGTCCTAAAGAAGGACACATTAAAAAGAACATAGCAACACTCATAAAAAACGTTTTTGATGATATTCGCAGAAAAGTTCTGCTGAATTCAATTCTCCAGTCGTCTCATGTCATTCATATGAGCAGCAACCATGCTTCCTATCCGGCTGGACGTCTTCCAGGGCACATCAAAGATATATAAACATCTGGTGCAACTTGTATAATTCGATATCGTTTGCACACTTTGCAAATGAAAATCACGTGCCTGAAGCAATTCGGACGCTTCCTGCCTCTAGATCCATGTGTTGAGCTGAGATTAATTTAACTTTTGACATGTGCATGACAAATTTATAAACACGGCCACCCAACAAGCATTCGCACACCGCATTTAACACAACGATGACGACGACACGCCGCGTGACGGCTGAGCCAGTACTGCATCACATCCTAGCACTCGATTTTGCCAATTGTTAGCAGCTAGGCGAACATTATTCTTCTTCAGTGGGCACAAGTTGGATAAGTCTCCATCTGGGTCTGAAGTCACACGCACTTATACATTTTGACATGGTGCTTTGAGTGGCAGATTATTATTTCGTGATTGTTGTCCTGGACACGAAAGCGACTTTGGCGACATCGTGATGGATCTGCAGCAGCAAACACAATGGGGTGTATATGTCAGTCACTTGGCTGAAATTGAAGGATGTGAAATACAGTTATGTGCATAGTCAATTATTTTTGGTAGTCAATGAGTGGATGACAATGTCAGGAGGAGTCGTCAAGTTAAATTAATAACCTAGGGGAAACGTAATATACTCGTCCCTATAATGAACATTGAATAGTCGTCAAATAACAAATAAGATGCCTTAACGTTATAGACTGTGTAATTTTAAACTTGAGTAATATATGTCAGTAGTATGTTTAGGAATGTTCTAGCTCAAGTGCTGGTGCTATGATGTAATTTTAGTTTGTTATCAGTCATTTGGACTTGGAGAGAGGTTTTTTTCTGGTTTTGGTGTGTGGAGCAGTCCAAAGCCCATTCGGTACTAGATGTCAGTCAGTCCCCAAAACCACAGGCAAAGAACTCACACTGAGAGACGTATGTTGAGAGAGTTCTTACGAGTATCAGTGACTGGTGGTTTTTGGCGATTGCTTGAAGCAGTCAGAGGAATTCGAAATCGAAAGTGGGGTCCGACAAGGTTGCATTCTATCGCCGATACTTTTTTTTATTGGTGATTAGAGATGTACTTCGGGCAGCTTTGTCTACTGGAAACGGAGGAATTCGTTGGACTCTTACGTCAAAACTCAAACACCTGAACTACGCTGACGACGTTTATAATAGCAAGTGTGCAGAAGGAAGCAAATGTAGTGGGATTGAAGATTAACACTGCCAAAACCAAAATCATCAACCTCGGTACCTAGGTGCATAGGTTAATGGGTGCCTACCGAACATCTTAAGGGTTTTCTGGCTTAACCGTATCTCTAACGAACATCTTTACCGGAGGACGGGTCAGGGAACAAATGACACAATCATCCAACGACGAAAGTTGCAGTAGATTGGTCATACACTTCGAAGAGGCGACAGTAAACAACGCGATGTAATGGAATCTGTTAACACAAGATGGTAGAAGAACGGGTCGGCCGAGAAATACATGGCGCAGAACAGTTGAGGAAGAGTCGCGGCAATTGGGGAAAAGTTCGAGAGAGCTGAAGCTCATTGCCAGGAATCGTACATGATGGCGCGTAGGCGTAGTAGAGGCCCTAGCACCCACAAGGGGACACAGGACATAAGTAAAGTAAGTAAGTTGAAGTGAAATGGTATATTGGATATGCAGGAGGGCCATCGGGAAGACATGGAGCCTAAAACCGAAACAGGTCCACTGGATATACGAATGCGTAATAAAACCTATCATCTTCTACGGAGTAGTTGTATGAAACTAGTGACAAATAAAAAGTACGCAAGAGACTTATTAACAACGGTGCAGCGAATGGCCTGCTTGGGCATTACAGAATAACAATCCTCAACATCAACAGCGGCCATAGAAGTGATTTTGAACATCCTACCAGTGCACCTAGCAGCGAAGAAGATTGCTGGTCTGTCAGCCGCAGGGCTTGAATCACCGGCTTTTTCAACGATTGCGCAAACACAGGGCATCGGAAAATCACCAAAATGATAAGCGAAATGACACCACTCATCGATTGTCCTAGTGATGATGTTGTTGAAAAATCTTATACGTCCACTAACAGTATCGAAACAATTTTCCCCACAAGAGAATGTTGGGCGAACTGAAGGATGACAAGAAACTCCAACAGGTCATCGGTATAATAGGCTACTACTATTTCCTACAGTTGTAGTTGAGTGCTGCGACGTTTACGAGTTCTTTCAGTGAGATCTAAAATAAAAATGTTTCCTTGTATGATAAATTGTTTACGGAAAAGTGTTCGTTAGTAAGACACGTAAATTCGTGTCATAGCGCGGAAAAACGAAAGTAAAGGGTCTTTCATTAATCACTACCTATCTTTAAATTTAAATAAAACAAAGTTTGTGTGATATATCATCGAAATTTTTTATTCAATTGAAAGGACTATTGATGCCATTATATTATTATAACATCGTACATTAAATAAAACATCTTTCAAATGTCCGCCGCGTCTTCTCTGGTTGGCGCGCATCCGAAATGCACATTTTTCCATGACTCTGGCGCATAAATCAAGCTGAATTTGACCGATGGCATGGGTTATGTTGGCTTTGAGGGCCGCTGTGATTTGTGGCTTATTCGCATAGACCTGTGACTTCAGAAAACCCCAGAAGAAAAAGTCTAACGGGTCATATCGTACGATCTCGGTGGCCAGTTCACATCACCTCCACGTGAGATGACCATGCCCTCGAATCGCTCGTGCAGAATTTCCAATGTGGCGTGAACTGTGTGGCACGTAGCGCCGTCCTGTTGAAATCACATATCGTTGGTGTCCATATGATCCAATTCAGACCAAAAGAAGTTGGTAATCATCGACCTATAGCGCTCGCCGTTGACGGTGATGGCCTGGCCAACGTCATTCTCAAATAAATATGGACCGATGGCGCCGCCAGCCCAAAAACCACACCAAACAGTGACTTTTCCGGGATGCATTGGACACTCTTGGATCTCATGTGGATAGGTATCGTCCCAAATTCGACAATTTTGTTTGTTGACGTACCCATTCATCCAGAAATGGGCCTCATCGCTAAAGATGATTTTTCGATGAAAATTAGGGTCAGTTTCCAACTGTTCCAGAGCCCATTCAGCGAACACATGTGGTTGTCTATGGTCGTTTACCTTCAGCTCCTGGGTCAGTTAAATTTTGTACGGCTGCAGGCCCAAGTCACGACGCAAAATTCGCCAAGTTATGATCTGCGAAAGGTCGAGTTCTTCTGAGCGACGCGAAATCGACTGCCTCGGATTCTCCTGCACACTCTCACGGACAGCGGCGATGTTTTCGGCAGATCTTGCATTTCGTCGACGTACGGGTGTTGGTTGATCGTTTACTGAACCAGTGGACTTAAATTTATCCATCACACTGCGAATAGTCCTCTCGGAAGGACGATTATGGCGACCGTAAAATAGGCGTAGCGCGCGGAACGCTGCCCGAACAGAACACCTATTTTGATAAAACAATTTTATTATTTGTACATGTTGTTGAACGCTATATCCATCTGTGGTGATTTGGCAAAACAGACTGAATAAATGATAGCCAATTTGACAGATGTAGCTTCAACAATATGGTCGCTATCAACTGTCAAAGTTCGGAAGTCCCTATTGGGAGACCCTGTTCAAATGTGAAAAATGTGAATCTGTGTTTATGAGGAAGGATAATTTAAATCATTATATAAAGGCGAAACACTCATTATCAGTCCCGATGTCATCGAAGGAAGTTGAAATTAAAAAAAGCCGTACAAATGGCTTTCTCCGGAGCATCCAACAACCTCAGCAATACAAATTAAAAAGTTAAAGATTAACATTTATAAACAATGCCTAATCTGTGAAGATGTTGAAGAAAGGAAATGGACCCAACATCAGCGCAAAAACAGTCAGAAGGAGGAGAAAAAAGTAGTCTTAAAAGAAAATGTAAGTTACATCGAATAGAGAAAAAAGTTTCTTTATAAGAAACAATGTACAAAACGCGATGAATATTGTTTCAAATGAGCAATCACCTTAGCTTTAGATGATAGAGATGGACATCATCAGTATAGACTGATATAAGCCAGAAAATTGTAGAAGCGAATGGCGAGGTTGTTAACTTCAGCAGAATGGAATATACTTGAATGGTTAAAGATGTAAAAATATTCGACAGTTGAAAAGATCTCTTTTGATCTAGTGAAACTTCGAATGGTTTTCGACGAGTGACTTCATTTACAAAAATACATTAGCTTAAATACTATTTTACATTAGAACTAAATCGTGGGAATAGAATTATGGGAATTGAAATGTGGGAGATAACAGGTGCATGATCGTCGCCAGACGAAATATGATGCTACGTCTGGAATTCGGGACGTATCGAATGTAGTGAGTGTACTGTGAGATGTTTAATGTGGATATTGGAGTGTGTAGGAATTCGGCACGTATCGAGTGTAGTGAATGCATGTTGAGATAACTGGATACCTGTCTGGGTGTAGTGAACGCCCGGTGGGAAAGTTGAATAGCTGTCTGGAAGAAACCACGGTGTGTGCAATTTTAAGTTTCAACATTCTCCCCGGCGTTGAGATCCTGGAGCTTAAATACTATGTTTTTCGGATTTAGAGTCTTCTTCGTCTTCCTTCTTTGGTAAAAAATTAGAATTATTAGCAACAGAACAGCAAATAGCGATAAGTAGCCAATGGAGTATTGATGTATGTTAGATGAGTTATTAAATTTGGCAATGTTTGTTGAGTTTTTTGGTCGGTAATTCCCTTCATTAATAATGCAATGTCATCATCGCTACGAATGATGAATTCATTATCTTTATTTGCTTCCTGGAGAGTATCTTGGAGTGATTCTTGAGGTGGTAGTTTTAATAGTTGACTTAAGTTTAGGGCTGGTAAAAATGATACAGCGAAGTTCGTTGTGTAGAAATTGTGAGAATTAATAGTCATGGTTGGTTGTTTGATGACACAATTTTGTGCTAGTTTTAATAGTCCTACTCTAAGCAATTTGGTGCTGAGTATGTTAGATCCACATACTATTGAAAGAATTTCTTCTTGTTGGAAGGCGAATATCCAGTGATTCGGGTTGTGTAGCTAAATCCACATTTTTCTGGATTGGCGGTCCTGAGAGTGCAAGAGGGCGATAATTATTTTCTGTGGTTGAGTAAATGTATTTCACACTGATTTTCCGTAGAGTGAGTATTAAAAATAGGATGTCGTTGCTTACAGAGATATTTTCGTTCATCGTTTTGTAGACATCCTTGGTATTCAATTTGTGATACTGGGAAATATTGATCCCCATATGGACTTATTTCAAGAAACGGTGTAGATGGTTGTATGAATACGAATGAGTCGGTCTGTTGAACTGGTAATGGTATTAGTTTGAATAGTTGGAACACTTGACTGCCTAATAGTGGTAGCTTGATGAGGAACAGAATGGAAGATGATGTTACACGGGCCTTAACTCTTAATAGCTCGTATAACTTTGGTAGATTGTATTCATCGTATCCAGGAAGTATTAGGCCAGCTGGTATTTCTTTCCGAATTGTGTTAATTTCACTCAATAGTTGTCTTGGTGATAATATTAGTGAACTTATTCTTCCTTGATGGGTGTCCGTGATAGTATCAAGAATTGCTAGTTGAGTTCGCTGAAAGTTGTCCATTAGCTTGGACACGTAAATGGTAACAGAGTTAAACACTTGCACTTCAATTACTGTGTGGTTAAGGTTGTCGATAGCGTGATCAGCTTGGGTCAACTGCTGCTTTACTACCTTGAATTGCTCCCTAATTGAAGACATAGATTTATTGAGAACATTGGCTGTCGATTCAACAATAGATGTTTGTCTTTTGCTTAATTCCAGTAGGTGTTTTTCGTTCTTGTTTGCCTTTTCGATGTTATCTTCAATATAATGTGCATAATCTTGGTCAAGAATACCAAACAGTTTGTTTGAGACGGTGCCAATGAAATCGTATGGGGATCGTTTTTTACGAATGGCCACTCCATTTCTATGTTTCAAAATTTCGTTCAAGCCTTCTGTTTCCTGCAACTGTTGTTCTAGTTGTATTATAATTGGGTTACCGATGTTGTTTGGATGTTGTTGCACAGTATCACATTTTCGTTTTAATCTATTAACTGCTTCTTTGAGCCCTTGATACTCCTGCCAATAGTTAGACATGTTGAAATAAACGAAGAGATTCCAATCATCAGTGATTAGACTAGCTTCACCTAGATCTTCAAAGTATATCCCAGGGTTGTCTGCGAAAATGTTAACTTCTACTGGACTTGGTATTGCTGATTGGCCCAATACCATTCCAATTAGTAATAAACCCATTAAAAGTGTTTTTAGTGGACTTATTTTTATCTTTTGTTTTGAAGAGGCTTCTGGGTGTTTTCGTTTGAGGGTTGGAATATCATCGATAGTATTATGTTCCTGTATTGGAAGAAATCGGCCTTTCAGGGAGTTAGTATTTCTCGTCTTTTTTGATAGGTCTTTAAGGTTGCTAGGAGATTCCTTTGGCGTGCTTTGCTGAATCTCATAAGGCAGGGGGCAGACCTTAGCGATGGATCTTCTTATTTCTCCAGTTGAGATCCTTAACTCGATTACTCGAGCCATTTTGTCTTGTCCTGGAATTGTTTTGATCACTCTGCCCAGTATCCATTTCAGGGGAGGTAGGTTATCTTCTTTTATAAGTACAAGTGTTCCTGGTTGAATATCTTCTTGAGGATGCTTCCACTTATACCGTTGCTGGATCTCTTGCAGATATTCGCTGCTCCATCTACGCCAGGACTCCCAGTGTATTGATGTTACCAAATTCCATCGGGCTACGTGGGTGATGCTAGACGTCTTGCAATCAGGATCGATCATAGTTGTTAGTGGTGCACCAATTAAAAAGTGCCCTGGGGAAAGAACTTCTAGATCATTTGGATACGTGGAAATAGGGGTTAATGGCCTCGAATTAAGGACTGCTTCTATTTGCACTAAGCTTGTGGTAAATTCTTCTTGAGTTAATGCTGCACCAGAAAATACTCTCCTCATGTGGGGTTTAGCCGACTTGACCGCGGCTTCCCACAAACCTCCAAAATGTGGGGACCTTGGAGGAATTGGTTTCCAGTCGATGCATTTTTCGGCACAGTGATTTCTAATGGATGCTGTTCCTTCTTTTGTAAAAATCGTTGAGTAGAGTTAGTTGAGTTCATTTTGGGCTCCCATGAAGTTTATTGCGTTGTGGCACACAGTTCAAGACGAGGAATGGTTTGTTGTTTGGTTAGCGCAACTCGAGATTTTGAGCACACCAATTGTACACTTATTTCTCCTCGATGATTTGTAGACTTTAAATAGACCACGGCTCCATATGCTCGTTGAGAGAAATCAGAAAATGCATGAAGCTCAATACAAGTTGCATCTGCTAACATTATGTGTCGAGGTACCTTTAAGTTGTTGAGCTGGAGTAGACCCTTTTTGAAGGCCATCCATTTTGTGTACATCTCCATGGGTAAAGCAGCATCCCAGACTAATTTGGAGATCCATAGTTCTTGGATAAATATCTTAGTGAGTATCACTACTGGACTCACAATGCATATTGGGTCGAAAATGTGAGCAGTATCGGCTAATATGGATCGCTTGGTAACTCTTGTTGTCTCCTCCCATTTCGTTTTGATAAGAAATTGATCTGATGATGGCAACCAGGTCATACCAAGAGTTTTGATAGACCCTTCATTTTGATCGTATAGAGGGTTCTCCGTTTCACAATCACCTTTTGGTATGTCTGCAAGGAGTGCTGGTGCATTAGCACACCATTTTCGCAGATGAAATTTTCCTTCTTCAAGTAAACCCTTAAGATCCCTCTGCATCTGAAGAGTTTTACTTAGACCGTTGTTACCCGTTAAGATATCGTTCATGTATATAAAGGGTGGTTAAGTTTAAAGGGCCGATGTTGATTTTGAATAAAACACAAATTATTTAGGAAATTACTGTCATTTCTTTTTATTATGATAATATTGGTATGGTTCAATTATGTATGGAACAAAATATCGGGCAAATGGCCGCCGCGACCTCGGCGGCACACCTCCATCCGATGGTCCAAATTTTCGATGACGCTGAGGCATAATTGAGGTTCTATGCCGTTAATGTGCCGAATTATCTCATCATTTAGCTCTTGAATTATTGCTGGCTTATCGACGTACACCTTTTCTTTCAAATAACCCCAAAGAAAGAAGTCCAACGGTGTCAAATCACATGATCTTGGCGGCCAATTGACATCGCCACCACGTGAGATAACACGGCCATTGAATTTGTCGCGCAAAAGAGCCATTGTTTCGTTAGCTGTGTGGCAAGTGGCACCATCCTGTTGAAACCACATATCGTCCACATCCATATCTTCCAATTCGGGCCATAAAAAGTTCGTTATCATCTCACGATAGGCCTGACCGGCCTCATTTTGGAAAAAATACGGCCCGATGATGCCGCCAGCCCATAAACCGCACCAAACAGTCACTCTTTGTGGGTGCATTGGTTTTTCGACAATCACTCTTGGATTATCATTCGCCCAAATGCGGCAATTCTGCTTATTGACGAATCCACTGAGGTGAAAATGTGCCTCATCACTGAAGATGATTTTCTTCGAAAATTGATCATCCACTGTTGCCATTTCTTGCCACCATTGTGACCATTGACGACGCTTGAAATGGTCAAGAGGCTTTAGTTCTTGAGTCAATTGCACCTTGTAAGCGCGTAAATGCAAGTCTTTATGCATAATGTTCATCAACGACGAGCGTGAGAGGTGCAATTATTGGGCACGACGACGAGTTGAGGTGGACGGCTCTTCAGCCACACTATCGCGAACAGCAGCAATATTTTCTGCAGTACGAGCTGTACGAGCATGCACTGGTGTTTTCACATCTCCTACAGACCCGGTTTGCACAAATTTTTGCACGATTTTTCCGATTGTACGCACATTTGGACGATTAAATTGACCGAAAGAATCACGAAATGCACGATATGCATTTTGATTTGAACGCCCATTTTCATAATAAGCCTGAATAACTTTAACGCGTTGCTCGATTGTGTATCTTTCCATGGTTCAAATTGAGTTAGTCTGAAATTGAGAAATGTCAAATGAAATGCAGAAAAAAACTTGACGTTTAGGTGTGGTTCACATTCAACATCGGCCCTTAAAATTTAACCACCCTTTATCTTGTTGTATGATGGGCACTGTCAGTGGATGTCTGTCAGCTCTTGTTTGAGCCAAATCTTGGAGACATCTTATTGCTAGATAAGGTGCAGATTTGGTCACGGTGTTGAGTTGATATACTTTTAGTGGTTGATCAGCGGACTCTCTCCAAATGATACGCTGAAAGTTTTTGCTGTAGTCACCCACTAGTATTTGGCGATACATCTTGGATATATCGGCGGTGAATACATATGTATGGATTCTGAAGCGCACAAGAATGGAGAGTAGGTCATTCTGTAGGGCTGGTCCAGTATGTAAAATATCGTTGAGTGATATATTTGTTGACGTCTTTGAGGATCCATCGAACACTACTCGTAACTTAGTTGAGCTGCTTTCCGGGTGTAGTACACAATGATGTGGTAAGAAGAAGTGCGGAGTTATACTTGATGTTGACTTGCCATCAATTTCTTCCATGTGGCCAAATCCTATGTATTCCTTCATGAAATCAGTGTACTGTTGACGAATCACCGGCATTTTATTCAGCCTCTTCTCTAAGCTCAGAAATCTTTGGGTAGCTATTTCCCTTGATTCTCCAAGACTGGCTGGATTATTTTTAAATGGCAGCTGCACTATGTAACGACCAGAATTTGTCCTTGTTGTAGCTGTTGTGAAGATTTCCTCGCATTGACGTTCATCCTTAGTCAATCGTTTCTGATTGGTTGTCGATGCAGATGGGGCTTCCTCTAAGCTCCAAAATCGTTGCACAAGATTATCTAAGGTGGAAGTGTCCACCCCGATGCCGCAAAATAGTGTTGAGGGTACTTCAAATGACGTCTTTCCCATAACTACCCATCCAAGTAATGAGTTTTGTAAAGTGGGCCCACCGTTATTGATTTAAATTTGGCCTACCGACAGTAGCTCGTTGTAAAGTTCTGCTCCGATGAGAATATCAACTTCTTTGGGCTGGTTAAATGTTTGGTCTGCCAACTTGGTGTTCTTCGGTAATAGCCATTAACTACTGTCGATATATTGACTTGGTTGTCGTGAAGTTATGGTTTTCAAGACATAAACTTGTAGATTCGCGCTGTAACCAGTAACTCGAGATTGAAGGCAAATATTAACCTTCTTACTGATTTGGATCGGCGTATTTCCCATTCTTGAAACTTGCAACGATTAATTCTTCGAAATTAGGCGTAGTTGATTTGCTAATTTCTCGGTGATGAAACTCATTTGAGACCCTGAATCAAGCAATGCTCTTGCCTTGGTGTGGCTGTTATTCCGAGTGAGTACATTAATAACAGCCATTCCCAAGAAAACATATTTTGATGCTGCAGCGTCTAAATTGGTTGCTGACAGACTGGTTCTATTGTCAATCATTGGACTTTGAGCTGCAATTTGTTGTTGGACCTCTGGTATTTGGATGTGGAGCAGGGTATGGTGAAATTTGTTACATTTAGTACAGTGTCCAGTGATGACCAAATCGTAAGCAGTTGATACACCTGCTAAATGCCTTCACTTGCTTAAATCTTTCTTTAGGGGAGAGCTGCATAAACTTAGGACACTTGAAGATGGGATGACTCTGTTGATCACAAATGGCACATCTATTGCCCTTTTCTCCGATTGCAAGTGATACTCGTGGTGATCATTATGAATCATCTGTATTTATTTTGTAGTTTTTAGTACCCAGTGCCTCCAAGGATTGGAATCTTGTTTCCAAAAATGAAAGGAAGTCAGGAAAGCTGGGTAGTGCTTTTGGTTGCTTAAGGGACTGCTCCCAAATGGTTAGTGTGCTTCTATCTAACTTCTTTAGAAGAATATTCATTAGAAGTGGATCCCAATTTTTAGTGTCAATGCCATGATTTTGCAGATTCAAGAGGCATTCTTGCGTAGTGTCGTGCAATGCCTTAATTTGATTTGCTCCTTCGTGTTGGATGATAGGCTGCGCTAGTAGCTTGTTTACTAAAGCTGTCACCAAAAGCCGGGTATTTTCATACCGCTCTGTTATTACCTTATATGCAGCGTCATAATTTGTATCAGATGTGGTAAAGTGGCGAATCAGTTTTTCTGCTTCGCCCGTGAGAGTTGTTGTAGAACAACTTTTGGCATTTAGCGATTTGCTGATTGTGCACTAATTCAGTGAATAAATCACTATACTGCCTCCATTTTAAATAGTCCCCATCGAATTTGGGTAAAGTGATCTTTGGCAACTTTAGTGCTGCATTCGGCATACTCGTAGCAGAAATTGATGTTATAGCTTGGGATGCATTCGGTTTATTCATCAACAGTTCCAATCTTGTCGTTAATGCGAAAAGAGAATTATTGACCTTGTCCTCCAACTTTAGGTATTCTTCCATTTGGTAGCCTTCTGCAAGAGGGTTTTCCACCAGTTCTGCGACCAATTGATGCATCTCCTCCATCTGCCCCCAATATTTATTTAAAATATTTATTTTAAGTTGACAGAATGCAGAGCTCCAAGCTTCCATCGAACCTACGTCAAGATTGGTGAACAACCGTTGCAGTGCTTGTGCGGTTGATTTCTGTCGTCGAAGTATGTTTATAACCTCTAATGATTGAGTGGATCGAGGGGGTGGTACTGGTTTATCCTCAGACTTAGCTTCTGATTCGGACGACCCAGTCAATGTTTGGTTGTCATCAAGATGTTGGTATCTGTATCATCCGGAATCGAAGTTATGTAATTTTTGATGTCATCATAAATCTGCTTGACTTTCATGAAGGTGTTGCCTTGGATGTATGGGGTATCTTGTTTCACGAAGTCTTTGACTCTTTCGTGGTTACTTGTGAACTCTAGCCATAAGTTTTCAATTACGTTCAGCCTTTTGTCCCTGTATACGGCTGTTTCCTGGCGGGACCGTCTTTGCCAATGTTGATTTGGATTTTCTATAGCTCTTCTGCTACGGCCTTTTGCCTGGCAATGATGCGGAATACTTCCATCTCATCCATCATACATTGAAAATTGTATTCGTCGCCTGCTTAATATGGTACCTGTGTTGTAGCCCTGGTAACGCGTGTATAATACTGGACTATTTCTATTCCAGAGAACAATAAATCCCAATGTTTGAAGCCTTGGTAACGCTTATACTTATGAGTACTTATTAGTACCAGTGATTGAAGCCCTGGTAACGCTTGTGTCAATTTGAATCGAAGAAAGTGATTTGCCCCTTACCGCTGGTGGGGGGAAGTAAGATCACGTCGGGGTCCCCAAAATTAAAAGATCTCTTTTGATCTAGTGGAACTTCGAATGGTTTTCGACGAGTGACTTTATTTACAAAAATACATTAGCTTAAATACTACTAAATAACTAACTAAATCGTGGGAATAGAATTATGGGAATTGAAATGTGGGAGACAACAGGTGCATGATCGTCGCCAGACGAAATGTGATGCTACGTCTGGAATTCGGGTCGTATCGAGTGTAGTGAATGTACTGTGAGATGTTTAATGTGGATATTGGAGTGTGTAGGAATTCGGCACGTATCGAGTGTGGTGAATGAATGCATGTTGAGATAACTGGATACCTGTCTGGGTGTAGTGAACGCCCGGTGGGAAAGTTGGATAGCTGTCTGGAAGAAACCACGGTTTGTGCAATTTTAAGTTTCAACAACAGTAATAACCCAGACATTAGTTTGAATGTGTTTGGTTATGAAGTTAATACATAGATGAATGGTTTCAACATCATTGGACCTTACGAGTGAGGAAAAGAAGAAACATATACATATGTGTACATCAAAAACATGTCGCGATTGTTGAGAAGTCAAATAACAAAGAATTGTAATCGAATGCATCTCTGTAACTGTTACTTGCAACGTTTTTCCAGCGAATCTACCTCGGAGAAACACAAAAGTGAATGCTGCAGACTAGTTACTATGTCAGAGGAGGGAAAAATCGTATTAAATTTGAGAAACATGGAAGAAAATCGTCGGCATACAGCCGTCTTTGAACCCATTCTAGATGATCTAGATGATCAATATGTCACTTCACCCCGAATCCAGAAATTTCGTTAAGAACGGATGTGCAACAGCATAAACCATCCGCTTGCTCCTTTACATCAAGAGTTTATTTGACGAGAAATTGAATACACAAAGAACATTTTTTAGTAAGAAATTATAGCAAAAATAAAAAAAAGGAATATGATGGTGGGTCAATAAGTCCCTGAAAATTAACACAAATTGTGTCGTCACCTTAATTTTTTTTTTTTTGTCAAGAATCATATTTCAAAAGAACGCACCCAAATTTTCAGACAGATGTGTCAAATAGTTTTGTTGTGGCAGCCATTTTATATAGACGCCTACTAGCATTTTCGTTAAAATGGAAAAAGTGAATTTCAAGTGCTCATTAAACACTATTTTTTGCGGGAAAAAACTATCACGCAAACCAAACAAAAGCTTGACAAATATTATAGGGACTCTTCACCATCGATTGGAACCATTCACCACTGGTTTGCTCAATTTCGGTGCAGTCGTTCAAGCACAAGTGACGCCGAACGTTCTGGTCTCCCAATTGAGGTCACCACATCAGAATGGTCGAGTAAATCCATGG
>OY720429.1:62506148-62516020 GCA_963082735.1 Pocota personata | reverse complement strand
CACTCGTTATCAAACCACAGGTTTTCCTTGTGGTCGCCGAGTAAATCCCAGCGCATCAGAAGCGGCACTTCTGGTGGCTTGTTGGCACTGTTGGCAATGGTCTTCTGCACTTGTTGGCACTGTTCTTGATGCTGCTCGGTCGGCCAAAGTTGTGGCAGTTATAATGCGATAGTAGCCGTTCGACGTAGAATCTTCTCGCAGTATTCTATTGATGTTGCGGCGTGATGGATATTCGTATCATTACTGTTGCTGCAACTAAATAGTGGTCCGAGTTGGCTGCTTTGAAAGTTCGGACATCCAGAATACTGGAGGCGTGCCTGGCGTTAATCGCCGTCATTTGATTGACTGATCGTTGATCCAGGAAGCCCCGAATCCCTTTGTGAATGTGAAGGTAAATGAGTGCTATCTATGATGATGCGCTGTCCCGCTGTAAAATCAATTAGCCCGAGTCCGTTTCCGGAGGTGTTGTCGTTAAAATCGTCAAGCACGATATTGAAGTCGTATTTGGGGCACTGATCATAAGTCTTATCTAGTGGATCGCAGAAGCATTCTTTGGCTACGTCAACTTTCTCTTCTGCGGGGGCACAAGCACATATCAGCGTGATGTTTTTAAATTCGGCTTTAGTGGCAGATTATTATCAGACGCTCGCTCATATGCCTGAAGCTCAAGACTACTTGCCTAAGTTTTCTTCTGAGATTAGAAATCCACAACCGAATAACCGCTGCAGCGGTTAGAGATAGCGCGCTGTCTCTGCTGTTTGCTGCATTCACGTAGTAAATGCCGCAGTCTTTCAACTTCCTTATACCTGGTCCATCCCATTAAATTTCTTTGATGGAAGTGATATCTGCTTTGTAGCAGTCCAGAGTCTCATCGAGTTGTTTGGCTAAACGTGGCTTATTAAGGGCCCAAACATTCCACGTGCAGGTCCGAAGGTAATTGTCCTTATTTCGTTTGCTAGAGTCGTCAACAGTGAAATCATCCATATCCGAGGCCTGTGGCTGGTTGCTTCGTAACAAAATTTTTTTTCATGGTAAGGCATTCACCCCGACGCACAAGCCTCATATCTGGATTGATCTACATACATATGTACGTATATACTTTTTTAAATGTCTTGCTCCATCGAAACGTTGGCATTGCTGGGAAATCTTATCCAAGCGCAATCTTATGTGTCCCTTGCTATGCGGGTTGTAGCTGACTAAGAACAGTAAGTCATAGGCAATACGGATAGGGTGACGTTTGACTAACGCTTGTGTTGACTATTCAAACCTACGTCGAGAGTCGCAAGTTCAAATCCCGTGGACATGGATGATTTTTTTGATATTTTAATTAATACTTTTTTTTTAATAATTATATTAACAAATTACCCATACAAATCATTCTTTTCAATGAGTTAGCAGATAACCTGCTATAGTCGTTGGCTAGTCCCTTCATATCCCCGTTCTACACTTATCAGTCAGACATTATTTAGATGCTTTTATAATTATTTTCGCTAATCACAAACGTCGTATTCATAAGACTTGTAAATTAAATTAGTCTATACTCCTCATCTACAGAATGCCGAATGGAAATGGAAACTTCATAGAAATGAGGCCTGGCATAGATTTCCCATAGGCATCTCTCGCCTTCTTGGTCCCAATTGGATTCTTCAAATGCCTCCATGCAAAAGCACGTACTAATATACACAGATCCATTGATATATTCTGTCTCAATAAGTCCATTAACGTTATGAACTCGTCTTTCGAACACTTCTTCTCACACCGGCTACGTATGGCATTGTATACCGTAAGGATAAATTACATCTCATCTGGCTTTCTATTGAAATATCATCACTTCATAATTAGGGCCCATGCCCTTTTTTCCTCTTCACCTTTCCGTCTTTGAATTGAAAGGTTGTGAATATCTTCTCTTGTGCTGATGAATTAGTGCGGGGGCATTGCGTGCTATCATTCGAAGGTAATTTTTTCACTCGATGTTTTGAAGAATCTACCACCCTAACCAAGAAAAAATAAACAACGTGGTTGTTTTCAAACAACTTTCTTCATTTACTAAATTGGGTTTGGAATGACAATTTACCATTCATCGCTCAGATAATTGCGTTCGTTGTGCTCTGTTTCACCCATAGCCAGCCCCGACGTAGATCCGTTCTCATTCTTATCGTCATCTTGCCGGTGTAGATTGAGCAATTTTTCAAAACGTGTCACCAATTTTCCTCGCAGTCATGTTATGAATTTGTATTTTTGTCACCGCTATACCGCCAACGTGAATCAACTTGACCCAAGCGAGTGATAAACATGACAATTGTTCTGGTGGCTCAGCAAAGAAGAGCCCAGCATCTTCACGGTTGTTACATTGGGCATGATTTGGTAGGTAGGCCCCTTGGGTGCGTTCATTTATTCATTTTTTACTTGATCCTAATGCGAATGGAAAAAAATTGTGTACCATTATTTTCGTACTACTGGCTTTAATGCTTCAACTGCTTTTCTCGTTCTCCTCTATCATCAGTTTGATTAAGGTGATGACGATGAGGGAGGATACGAGTAGAAAGTATAATGTCTACCTCTACTTGTAGGTACACCTAAATGAACATCTATACTGTTGTAACTTGGTCTATTCAAGTGATTATTTGCACTCAAGACTTGGGTTTATCTGAAAGGATATGAAACAGAGGAATAAAGGCAAGAGAAAGTGCTAACAGACTTAGAATAAAAAGGCAGACGGTTGGGTAGGATAGCGGTTAAACAGGTGTAATCCGAAGCTTGATTGTTAAATTTTTTGAACTGAACGAATGTCACTTGGTATTTTCATCACGTCAGCAATGAGATACATTACATCCACTTATACTTGTCGCCGTGAAATAGCTTTTGCTCTTTCTGCGACCAACAACGGAGATTGTCATGAATATACGTGAGCAATGGAGTATCTAGTTTCTACGTAGGTAGTGAAACATTTCATTGTAATATGTAGGTTAGGTACATATACTTCAATGGCCCCGCAATATTCACAAAAAAAAAATTAGAATGAAGTTCTAAAACTGAATACTCAATGACTTCCATGCTTAAATGTTCGCGGATTTTAATTAAATTCATATATAGCTGAATTAGCAATTAGTTACGACTTTAAGTACTTACTACATAAATTTTTTTGTTTTTTTACAAGCTTTTCTCATGAAATGCAAACCTTTATTGCTATGACAGCGCCCAAGATGAACACCGGCTCATCTGAATTGTCACCATTGAAAATTTAACACGATTTAATGCGGACTGTATTTGAATTTGTATACTTAGACGTTTGCGTAGATTCTTTCGGATTCTTTACCAAATATAGGCATGATATATTCTTCCCAATTCCTACAATTTCAGTACCTAGGTACATAAGTTTAGCCAGGATTTACATCAAGGGACAATCTTTTTTTTTTGTTGGAATACGTCCGTTTTTTTATTAGTTACCTACGTTGCAATAGGCATGGGTTCCGCCTCTCGTATTATGCACACTTTCAGGTCAAAGTGCAAAATTAATAAATATCACCTTTCCCGACCTTAATAACTTGGTGCATAAGACATACGGGCTAAGGGGCTCATTGTTGAGAGTGGATGAATAAAGGTACGAATCCCAGAAAAGAGAAAAAAAAAAAAAAATAGTTCCACGGCCTCCTCTCCAGAACGTCTAACAAACATCCCAGAGTAAAATTATCATGAGATGGTTCCCACTTTCGAAAAAACTGACCTTCGGAAACGGCGTAAAACTGTAGGTCGCTACTAGGGTTCTGACTTTAATGCATTTGCATAGCTACTGCGTTTTTCAATAAACTCAACCAACAAGCGTCTCCAGCCAGCTCGATCTTGTGCTAGTCGCATTCAGATTTGCTTACAAAGTTGATCGAGTTCCTTTCCACTTGTATGCGCCACTTTAGGTGAGGTATTTCTTTACCGCGTCGTCTCTCTGGGATGGATTCGAAGACTTTCCGGCCTGGAGCGTTGATGTTCATCCGCTCTACATTTTAACTAGGTCGATGTCTGTGTACAACCGGTGTAGTTCGTTGTTGAATCTTCGTCTCCATTCCCCAGCGATAAAAAACGGACCAAAAATCAGTCGAAGAATTTTTCTTTCAAAACAACCAAGAGTGATTTCATCCGCCTTTGATGACGTCCATGCTGCTGCGCCGTGTAGCAGGACTGGAATGATGAAAGTCTAATATAAAGTCACTTTAGTTGTTCATAAGAGGGCTTCACTACATTTTCATTTCATTTCATTTCATTTCATTTATTTATTTCATTTAAATGGTTTGTACAATACGATAGAATCTTTTTTAGTACTTAGAGGTGTAACTTCAAAACAATTATTTCATTGAAAACTTAGAAACTAGATACAAAAAATTTCTTAAAACTAACTTGGGGAGAGATAGATAGGAGATACATTGGGATTTAATGTCGAGGTGTGGAAAAATATAGGAGAATTGCACTTTTAAAATTGGAGTGATTTGATATAGCTCTTATATGCGAGGGTAAAGAGTTCCATAGTCTCACAGTGAGAATGAAAAACAAACGGGAGGAATTGAGATAATTGCAACGGTAGGGTATTAGATTGGTGGTTCGTGACGACCGAGTAAAATTAAGCCTGTTATACAAATAAGGCGGACTTTGATTTATAATAATTTTATGCAAGAATATACAGTTCCTGGCGTTGATATACTGATGCAAATCACAACCTAGTAAATCCCTAGTGTATGCTGATATGTGGTCATATCTACGAATGCCGTGGATATAACGCATCGAGTCATTGAAGGCTACTTGTAATTTGTGCTGGGATAACGAGTCTAGGCTACAATATACAACTTCACCATACATTATAAGGGGCAAGATTAGAGTTGTTACCAGCTTTCGTCGTGTTTCCAGTGGAGTAAAATAAGCACTTAGCCACAGCTTGCGAAGGCATCCGTAGATACGACCAATGACCACGTTGGTGTGATTGTAACCAGACAGATTTCGATTAATTGTGTATCCGAGACTAGTGGTTGATTCAACAGCTTTGATTTTATTACTATCTAGATACAGATCCGGTAGAAGATTAAGGTTAAATTTTTTCTGGGATATTGGAATTACTTGCGATTTTGACGGATTTAATAGTAAACCATTTGCCACTGACCAAGTGTAGATGCGTTTTAGATCATCGTTGATGACAAAAGCGAGTTCATTAAGGTGGGAGTATGGTTTTGCTAGGTGTAGTTGAACATCGTCTGCATATAGATGTACTGAAGCATGTTTGCACACAGACGAAAGGTCATTAATAAACATGCAGAAGAGAATCGGTCCACCTTGTTTGATTTTCATTAGGGACGAACAACTTTCACCCGAAAAAACCCTTTGCGACATACCGGAAAGAAAACTACTTAACAATTTCACTGCCCTATCACTGAAACCGAAGTTGTTCTTCAGTTTCCAACATAGAATTTTATGATTTACTTTGTCAAAGGCCTTAGAGAAATCCAGCAGACAAAGAAAAGAAACATAACCCTTATCAAAATCTTGTCTTATTTCTTCGAGTAGATTGACCATGGCTGTCGAACAGCTGTAGTCAGCTCTAAAACCTGATTGGTGAGGACTCAGTAACTTATTGATAGACAGGTGCTTTTTGATTTGTTTTGCTATTATTTTCTCGAAAGCCTTCGATAAGCAATGTAGAATGCTGATCGGTCTATAGTCGGAAGGAGATGTTGGGTTAGCTTTCTTTGCGATAGGCAGAACTCTTGCATTTTTCCAGACCTGAGGAAAAGTCGATGTTGTTATAGACCAGTTTATTACATGGGTAAAGGGGGAGACAATTTGTGGTAAGATGGGTTTGATGAAGCGTATTGGTAGGCCATCTTCCCCAATTGAATCAGACTTGATAGCTGCAACGCATTGGGCAATTTCGTCTTCAGTGGTTACTTCAAAGTCTTCCAGTCTAGGTAACGAATGCCCAAGGTTGTCAACCTGATTAAAATCAAATTCGTTAAAACTGGGATCATCCCCTAGGAAAGCACGATTTAGTTCATCAGGATCGAGAACGCATTTGGAGTTGAGGCCACCAGAAACACCAATTTTACGCAGGTTACTCCAGAGTTTCTTTGCAGGGAGGGATATATTTAATTTGGAATAATTTTTCTTTGAAGTGCGTACAATTAAGGTGGCGTGGTTACGTGCCACTTTAAATGAAGACCAGTTATCATCAGATGGTCTGCGCCTCCACTTACTGTACAGTTTGTTCCTTCTTTTAATAGAACTAACTACTTCGGCTGTAAACCAAGGGCATGCTCTGTTATGTATTTTTACTGTTTTAGTTGGTACACATTGATCGAACAATTGTGTTAAAATAGTTTGAAACAACATTACTTTTTCATTTGGATCAGCCCTTAGACGGCATTGCTCCCAGGGGGCAGAATAAGTAGCAATTTGAAGGGCATTTAAGTCTATGGAATTGAAATCCTTGAACGTAAAAGTATCTGAGAAAACGGTTTTGAACAAATTCACATCATAAGTACAGAACAGCATATTATGATCAGAAACATCAAACGATAATTGGTCGCACAGTAAAACAAGAGACGGATTAGAGACAACGATTAGATCTAGAAGACTTGGTAAGCGATTATTAGCAAAACGAGTTGGGTAGGTTGTATTTATTATTTCCATTCCTACTGAAGAAACTAAATCCTTCATTTGAGAGGCAAGAGAGTCATTTTTCAGTAAGTTGGTATTGAAATCACCACAGATAATTATGTGCTGATAGAGCGCACAGCATTCAGAGATAACTGAAAAGAAAGGCACAGGGGAACAGCTTCTATTGTTACTGTACGCACACGCAACTATACATTTGGTGTTGCAATCCCGAATTTCTATTATAATGTATTCGATTCCATTGCCATTAGACTTACTGATAATTTCACATTTTAGATTTGATTTACAATAAATCACTACCCCGCCACCCGTTGAATCAGTAATTCTATCGTTCCTGAAAATTTCATAATTAGGTATTTTATAGGACAAATCAGGTATCATCGTGTTAAACCAGGTTTCACTTACACAAATAACATCAACACAGGAACAAGAAAACAAGTACTTTAAATAATCTAATTTATTGTCATTTAGACTACGCGCATTCAAGTAGCAAACTTTAAGCCCCTCATATCTCTTCGAGATAACATTTACCATAGTGTACGTTGATTTATCATTCACATTGTTGCCTAACCTTGAGCCATTCATTTAAAAAGAAAAATAAAAGAAAATAAAAGTGCAATCCAACTAGAGACGAGAAGGAAGAATTGGGGTTGGGTAGAGTTATAGAGAAAAAGGGAGTTACAAATAAAGAAAAAGAGGACTAAAGAAGACAGAAATACAGTGCGTTAATAGGCTTACGTAAAATTAAAAATACTCAATTGGTTTCTTAGCCCAAAGCATCAGCGGTTGGCAAGAGTGAGCCCTCGCTGATCTTTGCGCTGGTGTCGTTTTTTGAATTTATATCGTAGCCTAGTCCTTCATTACCTCACTGTCTATTGTGATGTTCAGACCAAGGCGCCTATGTTGACTGTCCTTTTTTTATGATAGCATATAGGCCTATTTTGTTTTGTTCTTGTTAACCGCTAAACCCATTTTCGCTGCTTCGGTTTTAATACTTTCAAAAGCACCACTGACAACCAGCTGCGATCTTCCAATTATGTCAATGTCGTCGGCTTTTAGAAGATCGTACCCCTGATGGTAGCTTGAGAATTTTGTACTATTCTGCCGTCACTTTGTCGCAGTACCTTTCTGACATCAAAAGCCTCGGTGATGTTTTTATCGATCTTGATAGAGCAGCTTGCATTCTCCATCGTCATCCTGTACAGACGAACGAGTTTGCCAGGGATGCCAAAATTAGACATAGGTCTGTACAGCTCGACTCTAAATACGTTATCACAGGCGACTTTAAGATCGATGAAAAGGTGGTGAGTATCGATTTGGATTTCCTGGGTTTTCTCCGATATCTGCGGTAATATCAATATTTGATCTATTGTGGACTTTCCTTGCCTGAAACACTGATATGGACTACTCAGATTGTTGACAAAAGATTTAAGGCGTCCACATAATCATATGGGATCTTATACGGGATCTTGAGGAGATTAATACCTCCATAGTTGGCGCAGTTCAGAGTTCAAATCATCTCCAGCTGCCTTAAATACCTTGGCAGCTCGATATGTTATCAGCATGCTCTAAGTTCGTCAAAACGTATACCCCATCCAGTCGACATAGAACCCTGAAAATTGATTTAGAGGTAGAAATTTGGGTGCAAATAAATCACTGAGGTCGAATGTTTGAATTTTTTTCTAAAAATGGGATGGGTGCAGGGCCTCATATTAATCATTGCGGCATATCATAATGCGGTATATAATTTTTGTATGTGCATAAATAGATTTATACATGTGGGAAATTTTATTTGTGAAGGCTTTGGAACAAGTCGAACTTGGCACATTTTTATTTCTCACTCCTTTTCGCTGGCCCCTTTTTATGGTAGTGTTTTTTGGTGAGATTAGACCTACATGGATCGACTGTGCTTTTTTCATTTAATCTACTGCGCAATGTGATTTTTAAAGTCCAAACCCAGGTCCCTACCATTCGTTTGTAGCACAAGACAATTTCGCTGTATGTCCTGTTAGCACCAACATATTTATATTTATTTATTACAGCATATACGTGCATATATACAAGTATTGACTAGGAAAACCTATTGCTCATGCCCGCGACTATGTCTGTATGTATGTCACCACTTTCTAGCTCTTAAGCTGCAAAAGCTATATGCATGAGTTTTGAAAAAAGTATCTAAAACAATGGGTTGCTCTGGTACAAGCCCGGTACAAGTTTGATTTTGGTATCCCTTATAGATTTTAGATAACTCTCACATTTTTTCGCACGCGTCATTTGCTAACAACTGTGATTCTACCTTAAGACTTCTCGAGAAAGTCCTCTAACCAGAAAAAAAAGTTAACCAAAATTTGCTCAATAATTCATAAGTGAACAACAGAATACTCTATCTGTTTTTCGCTTTGATTTATTTGGTTTTAGAATCATGATTACTTCCGCCGTATTCTATTGGCTAGGAACGTACTTGAGTTTGAATGCTGCATGTAGAAGTTTCATATCTTTAAAAGTCTTTAATAATTTATTCTGTTATTAAGTCATAGCCCGGCGTTTTTTGTGCAGTCAAGTTATTTTGGCTCTGTTTTTCAATTCTAATGCGCTGTATGATTTTATGATAATTGTTTTCAATCACAGTCAAATCTTCTTCTGTGGGTTGCGTATTAAATGGTTGGAACGTTTCTATGAGGGGTGATCAACAAAAAGTCATCTTTTTCTTTGGCCTTTTTTTGTCTACAACCCATTTTGCTGCTTGATGGGTGGTGCTTGTTTCAGAGGTTTTTTTCAGAAGTTTGATCGCCTTCCATAACGAGTATTCTGTATTCTTATGAGCTTAGTAGTTATTTAGGTATCTGCCAACTGACTTGTTTTACTTCTTGTATTTACGTCTTTAATTTATTGCATTTAGAACTTTTTTATTTTCTGGCGTTCGAATTCTTTGCCAGACCTTTCGTGCTTTTAATTTTCTTCTGATAAATTCTTCCACTTCACTTGGGTAGTTAACCACATGAATTAAAAAAAAAAAAAAAAAAAAACAACTGAAGTCATAAGTTTTTGCAGCTTTAATTCTAAGTAATTTTTATTTTTTAAGTCTATTTACGGTAATGGATAAATCTACTTTTAAAAGTCTCACACCAGACCTTTGAATTTGTTACTGATATGCTAGTGGTTCCACTAGAAATTGTTCGAAATCGAATGGAGTGGAAGTAAGATATGACGAATGGTTTAAA